>CM034152.1:51298676-51341176 GCA_019776745.2 Taxus chinensis
CAATCCTCTTTGTCCTCGTGGCCCCTCATCATCAAACCTCAAGATAACTCTAAAATACACTCTAAATTAATATGCATCCACATATAATTTATTAAATTATTCTCTAGATAAGTCACTTACTATTCAATGTCCACACCAATCTCAATTCCTATCTTGTATCCATATTTAAGGATCACAAGATTAGTTTTTACAAAGGTTACTTAACATAACGGACTGAATTAATTTCATAATATCTAAACCATATTCAATAGCCCACCATCATCAATCTACATACCTCAATCATACCACAGACGACATAATACTATAAATCAAAGTTTTTAACCATAATCCATGTATCTCATCATCTAACATAACTAAGTTCAAATCATACATAATGTCCACACATATTGCTAACATATCGAAAAAAAAATTATATGTGTCAAAAGGATTGGGCCTACATCCCCCTCCCCTTCGACTCGATTCCTCGCTGAAGGTCACTAGAATATGTGTTAATCCAAATCACACACCCCCAAATGATTTCTAAAAAATCTACTTTTCTAAGACATACTTATTGGTGTTATTGCATAACATTGAACTTTCCCCAAGGTGTGGAGCCTTAGCAAATGGAAAAGCTCTCCAGATTAAATGTTGGGTTTAACCTTATTCCTCTATTTAGGTGCATCTGATTAGAACTCCATAGGATCTCTTCTTAATCCTAATCTAAACTTTACCAAGGTATCGGGATATAAGGAATACATCAATTAAACAAAGGTAACAAACTATGAGCTTGATGCACCAAAGGAATGATGACCCTTGTTTTGCTAATAGACAAAAACAACAAAATGAATGCATCAATAAACAACATAGATAGCCAGATTATAATGGAAGGCCATATAAAGTAAAGACAAGAGAGATCTAAATCGATCCAGACATTTTATTGCTCTATAGATTGATACATTCCATTACAAAGTAGCCAAGAGGCAGAAAACTTATTACAATTTTTAATGGAAGCTTGAACCCCATAGATCCACCTTTTCTAGAAGGAAGAGGGAGCCTGCAAACAATAATTCCACCCTTTACAATGAATCCTGCCCCCCATTTTTATAAGATTCCACCTGAAGAAGGAAAGAGAGAGATGGCGGGAAAATAGGTTAAAGCTCAACCACTTGTTAATGCCTTTGATTAATCTCCCTCCAATCTCTCCTCCAAATCTAATCTTTACTACTACTCAATCCTTGGTGTGGCACCTTGAGTAAGAGGAAATGGTGGAAACGATAGAATCCGATCTGGGTGTTGAGACCGGTGATCCCGTATTTGACGGCCTGAAAATTTCCTCCATTTTCTTCAACCTAACCTCCTCAATAAAGTTTAAGACCACACATGGCCATGCCTGAGGTCGAGATCTTTGCCATGGCATCAAATTTTGTAAATCGCTAACCTATGTCGAAAGATACACCCCCCTTGAAGTTTGTACGGGTTTGTATAGGACAGGGGCGGAAATAACCGTCAAAATGGGTTCCCCCTGTTCTCCGATTCCCCCCGCCTGGCTTTGACAATGGCCAATGGCTACTTTTTCCCTTGGTGTTGGTTTACCAGGAATGGGGGGGGGGGGGGGGGGGGGGGGGGGGCTACTTTGTAACTTTTACCCCTTTGAGATACACGGGACAAAGACCCTTTTTCCTCCTTTTTCCCCGATGGTCTGCTTTTGATTCTGTTTCCTCTATGGGGATCACGGTTGATCCATATTTGCCATGAGGTAAAATATGGATACAATTTAGTGACTCACCGGGTATCTTCTTCTAGATGAAAAGATTTTTAGTTGTCCTTGTCATATCCCATTGGTCCATGGAGTCTAGAATAACAGTAATGCTACTAGTTCTTACTGTCATTCGAGCCCCCGCTACATTCTTATATTTTATAAGAAAATTCCTAAAATGAAGACTTCTAAGAGTAGAAAATTGTTTCAACTCTAGGGCTTCTTTCTTCTGGTCTCATTTTTCTGATGACTGCATAAGGGAACAAAACAACATCCAAGACTATGTACAAAATTGAAATCCATACAGCTCGCAATGTAACATTCAGAGTTGTGAAAAAGCACTTAGGAGAAATCAATCTACGCTACAACAAGAACATTGGCAGAAGCACTTAGAGGAAAAGAGAACCAAACTATATGTCAAGTGGGACTTCCCTTTAGTAGGCATGCTTTAATAAAAATCCCTCACGGTTCCTCTACATCTCTTCACACCCTCCTGAGGACAACTGGAACATTGCTACTTTTCATCTTGTTACATATAGGGAAGACCTACCACCACTCCATATGGCCTCGACTTATAATGTTTCCCTGGTTTTTTTCTGATTTAGCGTCCCCTTCCAACTAGGTCTCCTTCCTGAAGTCCTTACTTTTTGCTATCTTTCAATCCTTCTTGATTAAGCCTGACTCCTCTCCAATTCTAGAGAAGAACTCTTTTGGTTTTCGTCTAACTCCATCAACCCACATACCCCCCCTGGCTCCATTGGTCCAAATTCAGACATCTCTAGTTTTTGCTTCTGAGTCTAATGCTATGCACCTCAAGTGATATAGGGAACACCTGCCTCTTTCCCATAGCATAGCTTGATGGAGAGTTTCCTAAGATCCTTTGGGGTGTTATTCTATCAATCCCATAGGTTTTTTTGAGCTTTTGTGTTGCAAGTCCTCATAGCTTCGCATCAAGATTTCTTCTATGATCTTTAACAGTGTTGTTTATTTGGACTCACGTGGCCATTACCATTGGGGTCAATAGGTTTGATGAAGTACTCAAATAAGTCCCTTCTTGACGGCCCCATCCCTACATCATGGAACCTATACATTCTAAATGCATTGTTTAATATGATGGTCGGGTTGGCCACCCAAATCTGTCACTATACCTTCATATAATCAAGATACTCTAGACTTGTTTTCTTCCTTGAGGTGCCACTCCGCTCAGTCCATTTAGTTAAATATTTTCACTATCCATGAATCCATTTAGACCTTGGCTGAGATTTGATTGTGATCTAATAAGTCCAATCCCCATTGCAATGAAGGTTGGTCACTGTCCTGATGTTGGGTCCATGGAATTGTTGTTAGCTTTTCGCCTTTCCTTGAAGAATGCACAATTCTTACCTTTTGATCCATGTGTAGTACTCCTAAACCTTCTGGGCCAATAATATCCTGCTTTCAATGATTTGAGTGGTGTCACTCTTGGACAACTGGCCTGCAGTTGCTTTCAACGGAATTCTTGTAGGCATTCCTCTCCACCTTATCTCCCCATGCAATTCTCCTGAGATTCCATTGTGTCCCTCTTAACAATACTCATCAATAAAACTTGGAATGGTTTTGTAGCCTGAATGGCCTTCTTTTTATTTATTCATCCCATGAGGGCCCATGCCAGTTTAAGAAATGCCTCTGTCTGGGTCCAACAAGAGGCAAAAGTTTTACAAAATATTTCTTTTTCTTTTTCTTCTTGATCCTCTTTAAATCAGAATAACCTCCTTGTAATTATTTGTTACATCTTGTATGAGAAAGGGCTAGCTGCTGCAACAAAGCCCCTCCCATGGACCAGCTTGGTGACCTTAAATTCCAGTTCATATTCCATGACATGAGTAATCCAACCCTACCCATTTCTCAATCAGTTCCTTTGCTGAGGAGGAATTCCTTTTAACCTCATGCATGGAGACCAATAGTTGGATTTTGTTGTTTGACACCACATGCTAACCTTCATTCAGTCCTCTGATCCGACTTCAGACTTGCTTCTCAATGAAAGAATACCTCACCCTCATAGTCTTTCTAGACTCTGGACTGAAGAAAGAAATTGGTGGCTGTCTCTAAGTTTTCGTTTGTTCTGTTGAACCAAGATTGCAGAGATAGTGTCATTATGCCACCAAAGGCATACAATATGAAGTCCTTGGAAAAATATGGATGTATAAGAGTTGGGGCCTGTGATATGGCCTCTTTGACTAGCTTCAAAGATTTCCTTTCCTTCAACTGTCATCTAATTCTAAGATCTTCTTCAGCATCGGTGTTATTGGCTTAACCAAAGTAGCAAAGGTTTGGACAAACCTTTGACAAAGTTGATATTCCCCAAGAAGCCTTTGAAGATCCTTCTTGTGACTGGGAATGGCAAGTGATTTCTTGCTTAACCTTGTAGATCACTTGCCAGACCCTTCTTAGACACAATTTGGCCCAAATCTTGCCCTCATGAGCCAAGAATATGCATTTTTTGGTGTTCAAAGACACCCCAAATCTTTCTACATCTCTGAAAAACTTGGCCTCAGACGAGAGATGATCTGCTGCATTCTTGGAAAAATTAGTGATGTCATCCAAATAGATCAACACTATTGATTAATCAGCCCTTGAATTCCAATCCATTGCCCTTTGAAAAGTGGCTCCGGCATTAGGATAATCCAAATGGCATTTTCTTATATGCATCAGGTGCCCCCCACTTGGTGTTGAAAGCTATTTTGAATTGATCATCTTCTCTTCACCATGATCTAGTTGTACCCTAAGTAGCCATCTAGGAGGGAGAAACCTTTCTGACCCAGACACTACTTGCAAAGATCTACTCCATTGAAGGAGGTGGGTAGTGGTCTTTGAGGGAGGCTCTGTTCAAATCCCTGAAGTCAACACACACCTGATTTCTCCTTTTTTTCTTCCTGAATGGGACAAGATTTCAACCCAACTTGAGTGTTTTAATTGGAAATATGATGCTTGCCTCTATCAGCGTGTTCATCTCCTTCATCATCAGAGGTTCAATGCATGGGTTGACTGGTCTCTACTTCTGCTGATGGGCCGAGCAGCTGGATCCAGTTCGATTGTGTGTTGTGCTAGTTTTGGATTGAATCCTCTTATGTCCTCATAACTCCAAGCAAACACATCAGGGAACTTCTTAGAAAAGTTGTATGAATTCATACCTTTCTTGTTTGGTGGCCACTTTCCAATTTGAAGGTTTTGTCTTCTCCACTGGATTGACTCTGAATCCTCTCTTTGATCTGCATGTTTATCCTTTTCTTTTATGAACTAATCATTAGGATTGAAAATGGATTCCAGGGTCACTAAGCCTTTGGGAAGATTTTTTGTATGTAGTTGTACTATCTGGTTCCCATACTGCCACTCTAGTTTGTTTTGATTATGGGCCGAGAATTCAGCCTCTTCTTGCAAAAAATTGATGATCTGCTGATCATTCTCAAACACTTGCTAGCATGTATGGTTATCTTGCACTGCCGGCCTCACAACCACATGGATATGTGGTTGTTCTTTGTCTCTCTGTATGTTTTCCAACACATCAAATTCTTCTCTAACTGCTGCAAGTCTATCAGCAAATTCATTATCTTTTCTGGGCATGGACACAATGCTGAAAGCCTTAAAATCTTCCATGAGATCCCATATCCTACTCTTATAGTTCTTGAGCAGGTCATTTTTGATAGCATTAAGTCCTCTGACCTGATTGGCAACCAGATCACTGTAACTGAATACTTACAAGTTCTTAATTCCCAGCATCCTTGCCCAATGAAGAACTGGACTAAAGCCTCATATTCAACAGTGTTATTTGAGCAAGCGAACTAGAATATGAAGGTTGAATAATATCTCATACCTTTTGCGGACACAATCATGGCTCCTCCTCTAGCTCCTTGTCTACTCCTTGAACCATCAAAGAACAATTTCCATACCTCATTAACATCCTTATATTCTAACTTGATTAGGTCAGGAAGATACTGGTTCTCTTCATGTAGGCAGTAGACACCTAGCTTGGATTCTTCCATCTCTCTATAGGGATCAAAAGCATGGCTTTTGTTTTCCCAATCATCGAGAGTCAAGTCTAGGATATATCCCACCTTGTTATTTGCTTCAGAAGTGCTTAGGAGGTCCTCTTGATCAAAATATGAGCAATTGGCGTTGATTGGGCTAGGCATATAGGATTCAATATGATATTCAACAATAGGTTCAAATCTGATTGTGGCCTTCACTCCATTCCTTGTCCTAAAGAGCATATGTGACCAATCAGCAAGCAGGTAGCCTCCAATTTTGGCAGTGAAGTATTTAGACAGACACAAAGCAAAATGTGGTGGTAGGTCTATGATTGACATGTTTTACAAAATAGTCACATTATGGCAAGCATGTAGAGTGAGACTCAAATCCTTGATAATTCCCACAGTAGTCACTGTTGTCCCATCTAATTGGAACTCTCCTCTAGAGATGACCTTATATTGGAGACCCAAATGATCAGCTATTTGTTTGGGCATCACAGAACTACTGGTAGTGGAATCAATCATACAATTATGCACCAACCTGTCTCCAATAATCAATAAGACATAGAAGGGAGGAGGTCTTAGGTTTTTACCTTGTTGTTCTCCATGGTTCCTCCCAGGCTGAACTGCATTGGCAAGCACTCTTTCTTGCTGGTTGGGGGGTGATTTGAACTTGACCAATTCTGAATGGTATTCTATAACAGATCCCTCTGTCATGGATTGGCTAGTGACTCCCATAGTGAAATTTTCATGCTTGTCCTTTTCATCTGCTCAATAATATTGAAAGAGCCATCATTTTGCTTCCCCTTCTTAGACACATCTCTTTCTTACACATGGGCTATTACAACCGGTGCTTGACTGGGTTTGGGAGGTGCTCTAGATTGGTTCAGCATGTTGGGAGTTGTACTTGGAGCACCAAGACCTTGTGGAGTGATGGAAGGTTGAGGGTCATCTAAGCTTAGTGGTTTGCCCTCTCCAATATTTCTCTTTTTAGACCATGTATTGGCAGCTACACTTTGAGGAGGGGACTGATTCATCCCATAGAAGTCTTCAGCTTGCCAGTTGACAAGAATAGTCTCGTTTGGGGGCCACCTTGTTGTTGATCTTCCTCTTGGTCAAGTTCTTGTGGTGCCACACTGGTTTGCACCATCAAGGCCTGATTTAGAGCACCAATAAAGCATGTTGATTAGTTATGTAGTTGTGTGCATGGAAAAAACCAATCATATTCCTGTGCCATATTTTTTTGTGTAGGAACCAATGCCCTAGATGTTGAAGCTATGTTTGGATCATATGACCTGAAAGGCCTAGTAGCTTGAGGCTGTCCTTCATTTTAATTCTGATTTACAGTCTAAGGTGGTGGCCTATTTTGCTGATACTAGGGTCTAGATTGATATTGAGCCTGAGGCTAATATGATCTAGAGCTCTGTGCATCCTACCTTTTGATGGTTACTAGCTCATTTCTCAGGTTTTGTAGTTGCTTCATCACTTATTGAAGCTCTTTTTGAGGTGTTAGATGATGAAGTGGAAGTTTCAACTGAACTATGATTCTTGGGGGTGGGTATAGGAGCTAATGTAGGCATTTGGCTGGTATCTGGGTTTCCTAACTCATGGTATAGAGGAATGAATGGCCTAGGAGCAATCTTACCAGCTTGAATCAAATGATTCTCAGCCCCTATAGAAAGGTTATAGGCTTCTTTCAATGTAGTACTCCCCATTGACTAAATCATCAAAGAGATATCATAATTTAAATCCCTGAGAAAGTATAAGAATGCACCTTCATTTGTAGGCTTTACTGCTGTTAGAATCCTGTCCTAGGTCCTCTGGAATCTGAGGTTGAAGTCTGTTAACTACTCATTAGGGGATATCTTGATAGTTGTTAGTTGTTCTAGCAAAGACAAGTTATCACCCTTCTTTCTAAATTGGTTATGAAGAGCTGTGCATAGCTAATTCCAATTTTGGATAGAGCCTGCCTCAAGACTTCTGAACCATTGTGAAGCTTTCCCTTTTAATGAAGAGGTAAGTAGCTTGACTGTAATGTCCATTTCATGAATCTCATGGATTGTGTAGACATTGGCAATATCTTAGACATGATCACCAGGAGAAGTTTTTTTTTCGCGAGTGAAATATGGGATGCTCTTTAATGCTCCAATAGGGACTAGATTTTGTGCATTCAGGGAAAGTGGACTACTGCTAGTGAAGTTGACATATGGATTTTCCTGAGCCATTTTGATCAGTCTGAGAACTCCTCTTGGTTGAATGAATGGTTTTCTGGGAGGAGGTGGTGATAAAGCTCTGACTGGTGGAGATGGAGACGTATGAATTATTATTCGTCTCCTATCTCTACCTGGGGATAGACACACATATTCAAATATACCTACTTTCCTTGCTATAGACTGGGTTATTCTCATGAATCTCTCAAGCTTAGGCTGTTGAAACTAGTAGATTTATTTCTTTTGGAGTCACCAGATGTACAATTTTAAAGATTCTTAAAATCCAAAATCACAGCAAGTGTACATTGATCCCTAATGTAATAAGATGGAGACTTATTAGTCCCACCGGGCGTGCCAAAATTGTTAATGAAAAATCACAACACCCCCAAATGAGTTCTAAAAATCTACTTTTCTAAGGAAAACTCATTTGGTGTGATTGCATAACATTGAACTTTCCCCAAGGTGTCGGACCTTGTAAAATGGAAAATCTTTCCAGATTAAAGGTTGGTTCCTTACTCCTCTATTTAGGTGCATACGTAGAAAATTTCAGAGGATCTATTCTTAATCCTAATCTAAAATTTACCAAGGAGATAGGGATAGAAGGAATACATAAATTAAAACAAAGCTAAACTACGAGGTGATGCACCAAATGAATGATGAACACTTGTTTTGCTAATAGACACAAACCAACAAAATACATACAATAAACCAACACAGATAGCCAAATATATAATGGAAGGCTAGATGAAAATAAAAGAGACAAGAGAGGATCTAAAATCAATCACAAACATGTTTTATTGCTCTATAGATTGATACAGTCCATTACAAAGCAGCCAAGAGGTAGAAATGTATTACAATTTTAGTGGAAGGCCTGAACCCCATAGATCCCCTTTCTAGAAGGAAGAGGGAGCCTATAAAATAAAGAATTTCCAACCCTCTAAAATGAATCCTGCCCCCGTATTTATAAATTCAACCTGAAAGAAGGAAAGAGAGAGAAGCGGGAAAATAGGTTGAAGCTTAACCACCACTATTAATGCCTCTAATTAAATCTCTTCCCAAATCCATATTTACTGCATCAACCCTTGGTTCAACACCTTGAAGGAAGAGGAAAAATCAGAAACAGATCGAATCCGATTTGGTTGTTGAGATAGATGGATCTTGCATTGAAGGTTTGAAGACGTTTCCTCCATTTTCTTCACCTAACCTCCTCAAAATTAAAGTTTCAGACCCCATGGCATGCATGAGGCCGAGATCTTTCCAATGGCACCAAATTTGCAATATCTCGAGCCATGGGTCAAAAGATACACCCCTTGAAGTTGGTATCAAGTATGTACAAGAGGGCGGGAAAACAACTCGAAAATGGGTCCCCTTTCTTCTGATTCCTACCTTAGCTTTGACTCGGGCCCAGATGCTGAATATTTCCTTGGGTGGAGTTGTGGGCCATTTTGTAACTTTTACCCCCTTTGAGATAACAAGGGGCAAAGAACCAACTTTTTTCCCCGATGGTCCACTTTTGATTCTATTTCCTCTTATGCGGGATTGCGGTTGATCCAATATTTGGCATGGGGAAAAATATGGATAACAATAGGTGTGGAAACTAAACTCGTAGCAGTAGTCTCATCATATCTATCCCACTACACTCAAACCTGGTCAATCTCTTTCCAACGAAGGCCCAGTTTCCTACACTTTAAAATGTAGATGGGCTCCACCATCACCTGCCCTTTATCCTACACCTGCAATGACGTTCAATAAAGAACATGAGAAGGATCTACAATACATATCCTAAGTATAGAAACATGAAATACATCGTGGATGCGAGACAATCTAGGTGGCAATGCTAGACGGTAGGCCAAAGGGCCGATACACTCAAAGACCTTAAAGGGACCCACAAACCTAGGTGCAAGCTTAGAACCTTTTTGTAACAAATAAGGATCTTATATGGCCTGACATGAAGGAAAACCTTCATGCCCACCTTAAAACTACGATTCATCCTATGTTGAGCTAAATACTTCTCCTTCATGTCCTGTGCCTTCTATAGTCTCTACCTAATTATAAAAACTTGTTGCTCCATGTCCTGTAATGAAGCTGGCCAAAGAGAAACCATGTAATCTAACCATTCCCAACTAATAGGTGTCCTTTACTCTCTGCCATACAGTTCCTGAAAAGGATCCATGCCTATCAAACTCTAAAAACTATTATTGTAGGAACACGTTCCACCAAGTACAAATACTCATCTTATCTCGATTGATGATCCATGACGTACATCCTAAGAATGTCCTCCAAGATCTAATTCACCCACTTAGTCTATCCATATTTCTCAAGGTGATATGCTGTGTTGAAATTAATCTTCGTCCCGAGGGCATACTGCATGGTATTCTAGAAGTAGGAAGTATACAAAGGGTCGCGGTTGTTAATGATCTTCCACGGAATCCCATGTAACCTGACAATCTCATCTAGATTAACCCATGCCACTACATGAGCTGTATAGGTGGTCTTCACCGGAGAAAAATGATTCACTTTTGTCAATTTATCCACTGTGACCATGATGGCGTCATGGTGGTATCTCAACTTCGGTAACCCAACAATGAAGTCCATGGAAATGGTGTCCCACTTCCACTCCAGTATAGCATGAGGAAAGAGAAGGCCAACTAGATGCTAATGCTTTACCTTCACCTTTTTACACTCTAAACAACATGACACAAAATAAGTCATGTATCTCTAAAGTTCCCTCCAATGATATAACCGTCTCAAGGTGGCATGCATCTTCTTCACCCCAGGATGGGCTGAATAGGGTGCACGATGCGCCTCTATCAAAATGTTCTACCTCAAGCCTCCATCTCTAGGAACATACATCTATCCTTTGTGCCTGAGAATACCATTTTCCTCCAATGAAAATCCATCAAACTTCCCCTCAAGGGGTCTCTGAGACTCAATCTCTGCTCTGGCTACAAGGTAGAAGCTGTCGTGGGGAATTTGTGCTAACTGAAGTGGCCATAACCACATGTCTCCGTCTACTCAAGGCATTTGTAACTACATTATCCTTCCCCTTCACATGCTCTATCTCCATGTCATACTCACAAAGAAACTCCATCCAACGCTATTGATGAGCATCGAGATTGGGTTGTGTGAAGAGGTGGCGAAGACTCAAGTGATCGGTCCTGAGTGTAAATATCTGGACACGAAGGAATTGTCTACATCAAACCAAGGTGTGAATAACTTCCGCAAGCTCAAGATCATGAGTCCAATAATTTAGCTCATAATCTTTGAGTTTGTGAGACTCAAAAGAAACTACTCTTCCCTCCTACATCAACACACCTCCAATTCCTACCAACGAAGCATCTGTGCATACGAAGAACTCACCCTGAGGATCTGGCACTACAAGAATAGGTGTTTTGTGAGACATTCCTTCAATTTCCTGAAGGCCTGCTCACATCTATCTGACCAAAAAAACTTCTTCCCTTTCCGCTGAAGGGAAGTGATGAGGTGCGCAACCCGAGAGAAATCTTGAACAAATCTCCTATAATATCCTGCTAAACCCATGAAGTTGTGCACCTCTATCACACTAGTGGGTGCTGACCAATCAATAATAGCTCGAATCTTGGAAGGATAGACTGTGATACCTTCCCCAAAAAATATGTGGCATAAATACTGCACCTCTCTCTGAAAGAACGCACACTTCTCCAAGTTCCCGTAAAGATGTTGCTCACGAAGACACTGAAGAACCTAGCAAAGGTGCTCCTCATTCTCCTCACTCGTACGTGAGTAAATCAGGATGTCATCAAGGAAAATGAGCATGAAGCGATCCAAGAAAGTACTGAACACCCCCATTCATCAAGCTCATGAACATTGTGGAGGCATTCATGAAACCAAAAGGCATTACTGTGAACTCATAATGGCCATATCTCGTACGGAAGGTGGTCTTATGGATATCTACCTCTATAATCCTTAGCTGATTATAACCTCACTTAAGATCTATCTTGGAGAAAACTGTGGCCCCCTTCATCTAATCAAATAAATCATCAATGCGCGGAAGGGGGTAATAATTATTAATCATTACTTTGTTCATATGGCAATAATCAATATACAACCACAGAGATCCATCCTTCTTCTTTACAAAAATCACCAATGCACCCCAAGGGGATACATTGGGATGGATCAGGCCTTTCTCCAGAAGGCCCTCAAGATGCAACTTGAGCTCATAAAGCTCAAGGGTAGTCATCCGATAAGGTGCTTGTGAGATAGGCTCTGCTCCCAGAACCAGATCTATGTGAAACTCTATCTCATGTGGGGGTGGTAACCTCTGTAGCTCCCCTGGAAAGACATCAAAAAACTCTCTCAAGATGTGATGGTCATGAAGGGATGGCCCACTAGACTCATCCTTCGATCTATCACTAACCGTAATAGCATACATCTAACAACCCCATTACACACACCGCTTAAGCTGGATAATAGAGATGGTGTGAATAGAAATGGGTCTCCTAACCCTTGCTATCACTGATTCAACTCCTAGATCATCTATACATGATAAAGTTTTATGGTAACAATCCACTCTGGCTCTGTGTGCAGATAACCAGTCCATGCCAAAGATGACTCTATATGAACCCAACAGAAGGATACGAAGATCCAAGGTAGTGGTGAAGGGTCCCCAATCCACTACACACTGCCTTAAATAAGGATTCTATAGAGATTTTGGCTCCAGAAGCCATCTCGACGTCCTAACTAAGACCCTGTCTAACTACCACAAACCTGTAATGCTCTACTAAATATGGTGCAATAAAAGAATCAGATGAATTGAAATCAAACAGAATGGAGGTAGGAATACCACCAATGCTACATGTCATCTCAATCAAAGTGCTTTGGTGCTCAGCTTGGCGGTTCTCAACCGCTGCATAAATATGATGGTTGCACCCCATGTTGCCAATAGTAGGCTCAGAAATCTGTGTCTTACCCTTGTTAGTAGGGTTATGTGGCCACTCTCTCCAATGATGTCTGAAAAAACCACAACCATAACAACGGCCATGTCCTCTCTAATGAGATGTAGCTCCATCTGGTACTCTAGAGGTATGTGGTGTGGATCCTGATGATCCAGCTATGGATTACTGAGGTCTCTACTGGCAAGCTCCTACTGACTGAGCTCTCGGTGCACCCTATGTCCTAATAGGACCCGTAGGAGGAGGCCCCATACTCCATCCCCTATGAGTGTCGAATCTCTGAGTAGGCGTGAATGGTGGATGATTCTGCTGTTCCTACTACTGCTACTAAGGTGGCTGCTTTGGTGGCCTGAATGATGATTGTGTAGAACCATGTCCACCACAAGGAGGAGGAGCTAATCCCCTCTCCCTATTATCATGCATCTGTTGAATGCTGATCCACACTCTATCTATGGCTTGCTGCATCTTTCCCCATGTCCCCTCTATAATATAGGCCTTTTCCACAACCTTTGCTGAGGTCTATGGGCAATGAACACACACCGCACCACCCAAATCTAAATTTAGGCCCCTGATGAACTTGTGAATCTGAACCTTCTCATCCTTCATATAGTTGACATTATGGAGTAGGTCTAATAATCGAATCTCATACTTAGCTTCAGTCGTGGAACTCATCTATCCTTTGCTGAATAAACCTCCTGGATAAATACCTGCTCCTGAAGCACTCCTCAAAGAGTTCCCAAGTAACTGTATCTGAGTCAACATGGAGATTTTTCTCCTCGGTCCTCCACCAGACACCTACTCCATCCCTTAGAAGATGGATTGCAACACGAGTGTTTATGTTGCTAGTACAAGGGAAGAGCTTGAAGTATCCACTCAAGCTCACTAACCAGGCCTCAGCCTGAAATCCACCTGTATCTCTAGAATAGTGAGATGGTCATAGCTTCAGGATCTCCCTGATATGGTCTGCAGCTGTCGACTAGTGACCCCTAGGCCTCTCTACATGCTCCTCTCTAATTCTAGGGCTCTGAGACCTATCCTTGTGTCCTGACATCTTGTTACCCTGTCCCCTCTATGGTGACTCTGCTCTGGATGCCTCCATGTGGGAGTTCTCTGACCTATGTTCCTCACTATATTGAGGAGATACACGAGCCTCAAAGGATGGCTCCCTATCATGTCTGGCTTATTTTCCTCCTAAAGAGCCTCTGCGTATAGCGTAATTGACGTCCTGAAGCGTCTGTAAAATCTGAGGTAGAATGGTCGCTACTGCATGCTCCGGAGGTGACAAGTCTAGGTCTATGTGAAAGGACCCCTCATCTAGCCCACTCCTCCTGCATAGACCAAGGCGAGAGTTAGTTCATTATTCTAGGTTTTATTTAGTTTTCGATGTTTACTAAAATATAAAATTTGCAAACAAGGTTTTTTTTTAGATTTAAAAGTGTGCTAGGTTTAATATTGTACTAGGTCTAATGTTTGTGTCTAAAGTCTTCCTGTGTGCCCAAGGGTCCAATATTTTAACCCATGGCTCTGATAGCAAGTGTAACACCCGCTAAAACACCCACACGAGACCCAAGAACAACCTAGAGTTAACTTAGAAAAATTATTGAATAATTTTGTTAATGCAGGATCATACACCCCCAACTGAGCTCTAAAAAATCTACTTTTCTAAGGCAGGCTCATTTGGTGTGATTGCATAACATTAAAATTTCCCAAAGGTGTGGGACCTTACAAAAACTGGAAAGCTCTACAGATTTAAGGTTGGTTCCTTATTCCTCTGTTCAGGTGCATACGTGAGGATTCGCAGAGGATCTATTTCTTATACCTAGTCTAAACTTGCCAAGGGAACAAGGATAAAAGAATACAGGAAATAAGAAATAACTAAATTTCCGGGTGATACACCAAAGGAATGATGAACACTTAGTTTACCTTCAACACGAACCAATAAAATACATACAATAAACAAGCACATATATCCATATCTGTAATGAGAGACCAAATAGAAGCGAAAAAACAATCTGGATCTAACATCGATCACAAATGTATTTTATTGCTATATAGATTGATACAGTTCATTACAGAACAGCCAAAAGGCAAAAACGTATTACAATTTTAATGGAAGACCTGAACCCCACAAATCCTTCGCTAGAAGGAGAAGGGAGCCTGCAAAACTAAGAATATACAACCCTTTACAATGAACCCTGCCCCAAATATATATATTCGATCGAAGAGAAGAAAGAGAGAGAGAGAGAGAGAGAGAGAGAGAGAAGTGGGAAAACATGGGTCGAAGCTCAACCACTGATGTAAATGCCCTTCATAAAATATTCCCCCAAATCAATCTTTTCTATATTGATCCTTGGTTCGGTGCCTTAAAGGAAAAGGAAATGATAGAAATAGATTGAATCCGATCTGGTTGTTGAGACTGATGACCCAGCATTGAAGGCCTGAAGATGTTTCACCATTTTTCTCCCACCAAACTTCCTAAAAATTAAATTTTCAGACTCCTATGGTGTAGAAGAGATCGAGATCTTTCCAACGGTGTCAGATTTGTAAAATTTTGAGCCCTGGGTCGAAAGATATGCCCCTTTGATGTTTAAATCAATTCCATACAGATGGGCAGGAAAACAATTTGAAAAATGGGTCCCACTTTTGGATTGGGACACGTGGTGGCTAGATTGGAACAAAATTTGGGCTCACGGGTCTGTAATTCACCTTTTATCTTTTTGCGCAAAAGAACACAAAACTTAAGAAACTCCCACAACTCCAAAGCTCCGCCCGGACACGTGGTTCCTTTTGGTTGGATGGGAAATGCACTCCCATTTTTACATTTATTCCTTTTGGGCGAAAGGCAAATTTTCACCTTTTCCCCTGACTCCCCACCTTGACTTTGACTCGGGTCTAAATGCTAAATTTTCCCTTGGGCAGAGTTACGGGCCATTTTGTGACTTTTACTCCCTTTTGAGGTAACAAGGGGCGAAAATCAACTTTTTCCCCGATTTCCCTCTTTCCCCTAGGACACGTGTCACTCTGGCGCTCACTCGGGAACCTTTTTTCCATTTTAGCCTTGAAACAGTGCCCTTAAGACACTTGGCAGCCTCCGTTGGTCTGCTTATGCGTAGACTATTCAACTAACCCTTCCCCCCCCCCCCCCCCCCCCCCCCGCCCCCCTTTGAGGTACATGTGGAGGCACCACGCTTGTTTGCAAAACTGACCCAAAGTTGCCTTTGGAGGAGCACCGAGTTGACACTTATCGGCCTCCGCTACTCTTTGCAATTTTCAACGATTGTTCTCATTTTTAGGCTTTGGGCTACGTGGCAAGCTCATGCTCATTTGGGTCTCTGCCTTTGGACCAACTCTTGGAAATATGCCAGGCTGACACTTGGCACTCTCCACTTACACTTCTATACTTAGCCAATTTTAAAGTTTTTCCTCTCCACCCCTTGACTCTCTTTGACCATTTACTACATGGAGGGCCGGCGTAAATTTGAGTTCCTCCCTTTGGATTCACTTTGAGAGAAGCGTCGTTAGGACACGTGGTCTCTTCCGTTGCCTCCTCCATACTTAATTGTTTTATTAGGCCCTTCCTGAACCCTTTCGAGCCCGAGGATGTCGAAACTTCGTCGTTCTTCTTTATTCTTACTTTTGGCTACTTTGTAGCATCTTCCTTGCCTGTCCAACCCTGCTATTTGATGGTTCTACCTTCCTGTAACTTGGAGAATGGATTTAAAGCGTAGAGATGGCCTGATAGAGTCACTTCTTTCTGTACATGATCCTTTGCTCTTTCTTCATCTCCTCCACTTTGTTGCTGAATCTTTTTGCAACCAATTATAGGATTTGAATGTGTTTTCTCGGGTTCCTTCTATGCAGGGTCGTGATTCGATCCAATATTCGGCTTGGCGCAAAATATGGATAACAATTTTTTTTGAAAAGCAGTGCCAACAAAAGTTTTCGAAAACGATAGTTGCCACATTAATGTTTCTAAGGCAATAATTTTTTATAAATAATTTCCCATGATAACACAATATTTAAAATCTACATTATACTTTAATTCATTTGATTTGACTAAGCATATTTAATCTCCCTAAGTGTTAATTTAATAACCAATTTAATTCCTACTAGTTAAATAACCTACTATTAAGTCTCAAGGGTAAATGGGCTAATTATAAATAAACATTAAATTTAATTAATCCCACAAGGTTTTAAACCATTAAAAATGTACCCATTTGACAAGGGTTAGAATTAATAAATATATTACTACCCCAAAAAGTAACCCCTTAAAAAGTCAACCCATGTATTTGAAATTAATCATTTAAATTTAAAAGGCAAATTTCCACTCACCCACTCTCCACCAAATTTTTGTGGGGATGAATCTCATCCCTTGGATGGATTCAATAAGGACCCTTGATGAGGTAAAAGGGGAACTAATCCTAATGCATGCTTAAGAATGTTTCAGTCTCTTTTCATTTGGCTTATATTCTTTCTCTTTTGTTTTACAGGTTGTTGGAGGATGGGAAGCCATTGAAGGCTATTCCAAGCTCTTGGAGGGGCTTACAAGTTTTATTATTTTATCATTTTGTTCACACCCTCTCCTACGGTTTTAAAAGCATTTGTTTAATTTGTTTAGCTTAGTTTGATTTGATTTGCCCAAATGGACTTGTGGGTTTTTTTTTCCCATTTTATTTAAATAACTACATTTGATAATTAATTTCATTTTTATAGAATATATAAATATGTGTGTGTGTGTGTGTGTGTGTGTGTGTGTGTGTGTGTGTGTGTGTGTATACATATATATGTACACACACACACACACATACATGTATATATGTATATATGTATATATGTATACATATAGACATATATACATGTATATATGTATATATGTATACATATATACATGTATATATGTATATATGTATATATGTATACATATAGACATATATACATGTATATATGTATATATGTATACATATATACATGTATATATGTATATATGTATACATTTATAAATGTATATATGTGTATTATATATATATATATATATATATATATATATATATATATATATATGCATATGCATATGCATATATGTATATGTATGTATATGTATGTATATGTATACACACACACACACACACACACATATATATATATATATATGTATGTATGTATGTATATGTATATGTATATGTATATGTATGTATATGCATATGTATATGTATATGCATATACATATATATATGTGTGTGTGTGTGTGTGTATATATACACACACACACACACATATATATGTATATGTGTGTGTGTATATATATTCTATATATATACATAATATATATATATATGTATATGTATATGCATATGCATATATATATATATATATATATATATAATACACATATATACATAATACATATATATACATATATACTCCACAACCTTGCCAACATCTTCACATCCTGTGTCTAAAATGGGATGGATGGAGCAGGGTGTGGACATTTAACGAAGCAAAAAATAACATGTGGTCTCAAGAATTACAATGATTGCAATCTGTGCACAAAATGGGTTTATTTTATGACCCCGATTCTACCATATGTAACCAATAGGTGTCCAACCTATCGGCCCACCTTCGCAAACATGCACGTGGCCAAAGCCAAGATAGTAGCTCTGAAATATAAATGGACCTCCACCCAAGCATAACGAAGAAGGGACCAAGGTAAACATTTCACTTGCAGTGCCTTGGAAGGAAGTATGCAAAACATGGGAGATAATACACGAGGCAGGTAAACTGCATGACAAAATGCCGCAAGGAGATGTGATCTCAGGAAATGCCACTTTACAAGATGAGCAAAAAGGGGTCTGTAAAACTAGACTGTTCAGGTCACCATTCCAGCTTTCATGTAGCCAAATACAAATAAAAAACCCTTGGAATACGAATGCACATCCACCCGAGCATCAGGAGAAATACTTTTCCACGTTTCCGAAGTAGTCATCATGGGAGGAAGTTATACGGGGTACAGCGAAGCTGTGACAGGAAGGATAATATTATAATCAAAAATCCTAAAAAATTTCAAACCTTTACTTTCCAACCACCAAAACCACATAACCAGACCCAAAAGAAAAACGCAAGTCACCAAAAGACAATACCAGGTAAGTGAAAAGAAAACAAGGATAAAAATAAGAACCCACCACACAAATAGCTGCCCAGCAAGGGAGAAATAAGGAGAAGGATAGAATTTAATTACATTGATAGAATTTAGCACATCTCAACCACTCCCCACCCCCCCCAACAGGGGGTAAGCTTCTCCCCCACGCCAAATCAGGAAGGGTATAATTGCCATAAGGATGGTAGGTTGGTAGTTGGATTTGTAAAGTCCGCCACTGAAATTTTCTTAAAAGAACAGGCACGCATGGAGGCCTAGAGGATAATAAGATTAAACAAAATTTAAAATTTAAAACTATGAGTCCCACCAAGACGGGCATTACAACCAAGCAGTAATGGAGAACAAAGCTTGGGCATGACATCGTGGATGGCAAGGTTTTTTGGGGCAGCACATCGTTTTCCCATCAAGCTCTCCCCTATGTGGAATTGTTAGGAAATGAGGGATAAAATATGCGAAATAATCCCTCATAGAATCACAACAGTAGAAATTAATATGCAACAAATATTACATATTTGAAATAAAAGTGCATAATAATAAAAGAACACAAAAAGACAGTATTTAACGTGGTTCACCAAATTTGGGCTACATCCACCAAGAATCACTTTCTCAGATTTTATTATAAGCCACCACTCTCTCAATAAAATACCTAGATCTATTTGGATCTATGATCAACAAACTCTGCAAAATTCAAAACTGAATTCAGACACATCTAAAATGTTACATAATACCTACCATACATAAAAAAACTACATAAATAGACAACTTCTTAAGCAGTTTTGCAAAACTGTGGGTATCATAACCATGGGCATTTTTCCATATGAGAAAATCATGTTTCCCGGTATATCATGGACATTTTTTTAGGCCCATAAATATTTCTCAGGGTCTGTGCCCCCGAACTCTGGTGAGACAACTGTGTAAAGTGTATTGTAATTTTAGTATACATTCTTCAACAATTTCACACATGAAAACAGGTTCCACAACCTAACAGGAATGGTGACACCCATCATTTGGAAGTTCTAGAATTGGTTACTGAAAAATCCAAAGACATATTTAAACATTCAGTTATAGGATTTTTTTTGGGCATCAGACCAAACATAGATCTTATTCATGTCTAGTGCAAGATAAAGAGACCTGCAAAGAGAAGCTAGTGCTTTGGCAGGGGACAGATTTATCTTTTATTTTAAAGAAGAAAGATAGGCAAAAAGTGCTTATGGGGGCATTGTGGTTTTTTATGAAGAGTTTCCCTTAGTCTTAGTCAATGGAAATCGGGTGGGATATAAGAGATCAAATTCCTATAACTACCAGTATGGATTCGTCTTAAGGCTCTTCCCTCAGATTTTTGGGAACATGATGTTTTTCTGAGATTGCAAGATCCATGGGAGTTCTAATTATAGTCGATCCTAGAACTAAGGCTCGTTCTAGGTTAGTCTTTTCCCATTTATATATCAATGTCCCTGTGGGTACTAAGATACCTGAAAAAATTGCTTTAGACTTTACGTTTGAGAGTTGGGACCAAAGGATTGATTTTGAGAGTTCACCAATAATCTGTAATAATTGTAGAATGGTGGGATATGAAATGAACAATTACTGTGGGGGGATTGTAGTGACAGAGGAAAATATTGAAACTATATCTGGTTCGCACCTTCCCATCTCTCATATAGGTGATGATTCGGAGTCGTTAAACACTATTAATGTTATTGAAATAGCGGAGGAGATTGGTGAAGTTGCGTCAGAAGAGAATGTTGTGATTATGGTTATAGGCTCGATGAAGAATGTCCATGGGACCTATGGGGAATGGTCGGTTGATGACCGCATGGACCGGTTGGAGGCACGGGTTATGGCCGGTGATCGACAAGATTCAAAATTCAAATTCTGCATTAATTCTGACCCGAAGTCTTTGTTGGAATATAATCACATGGATGCTTTTGAGAACCACATGGATGCTAGAAGCTACAGGGACGTTGGTCCTTTAACTGAAAGATAGGAATTTGGGGTGGATGCCAGTGGGTCACATGTAGAATTTTCGAAAGTCCCTTCCGTTCGTTTGGATGCCGACGAGGGGTGGACTAAGGTCCTACCCAATAAATTAAATATTGTTAGGTCTAATCACGAATCTCATATTGATTCCTAGCATGGCTCTTAATGTACTAGTTTTTTGGTGTGGTTGGTTATTGGTAGAGGCCTCCTCATTTTATCTTCACTGTTATATCCTTTCTCCCTTTGTATTAGAGGTTTTCTGGTCACCCTAAAAAAAATTTTTTACCTTATTCAAAAAAATGATGAGATTTGTATCACAAGGATTAAATCTCGAGAAGTTAATTTTTGTAAAGATGTTTGTGATGAAAATATTACATTTTAATTTTCATATATTCCTAGATAATGTTGAAGTTACACAAAAGCTAGTCAAAGGAAAGAGTGGGTTGATGGTATGAAATTCGGGATCGATGCAATTAATAGGAATCATGCATGAACTCTTATCCAAGCTCAATATAATAATTATGTCATTATAACCAACTTTTTATACAAGACCAAATTTCAAAGTTATTGGGTTTCATTAGTCTCTATATTTGTGGGCAATCCATCAGTGAGGCATTTGCAACAAAGGGAAATAGTTTTCATATATATATATATAAGAAGTACTTGTAAATATGGTGTTGATTTTAGACCATAAAGTTTGTTATCTTTAACTAGATACCTAGATTCAAATTAAGGAGGATTTATTGATGACAAGAAGTGTATTTCATGTTATTTTTCTTCACATTGTGAAGTGTGTTAATTTCATAGTTATCAATGAAACAAGCTACATTTTCATTACAATTGTCCCCAGAATCTAGTTTTCAATTTTTGAACCAAACGTATTGAACTCAAGTATCATTTTATATGAGGCTTTATCAATTATTAAAAACTTGAAATTGTTTATGTGTGAAGTGAACATCATATTGTTGATATTTTCACCAGGGTATTGTTATAGCATGTTCATGGAAGACTTAAGGTGAGGATAGGCATTTCTTTTGTTTACATCAAAGGGGCATATTGAGTGTAATACAAATATGGGCACGAAATTAATTATTATGAAAAATTAATTTTATTTTTGTTTATCATTATTATGATGTTTATTTGAGTTATTCTTGTTTGAATTTTTTAGTTATGTTAAAAAATTATATAGTTAGACATCTTCTATTTTTACTTACAAGTTCTAATTAGAGTGTGGCTCATTGGATGTGTAGGTAACTTAGTTCAAATCAATATACATTCATCTCCAAGAGCTCTGGTACAATATTTACGTAAAAATGACTGAAATTTATTCTTATTTTATGTCAAATCTATTTTTATGAGAATTTGGGGTACCTTATCTAAGTAGTTTATATGACGGTTGTGCATGTGTCAATTAAACTAATGTTTTGAACATAAAATAAAAAAATATTGAATTACATTGGATGATCACTCAGTGATCATAGATATGAATATATACATGCATTTCATTAGAAGCTTTCCAAAAAACAACTAGCACCTAGAATGTCACATGTCACATGGAGTGGATAGTTATGAAAAAAATGAATGTGCCAAACATTCTCCCTTATTTCATTATTTTTATAGAAGTAACCTGAAAAATCATCATCTTCATCTTTTGATTCTGGTTCTTCTTATAGTTCCGAGTCATCATATTGTTTACTCGCAACGTTTCCTTTTTTCTTCTTTTGGTGAGGACATTTTCTTGATTTCTTTGAATCACTACGACTAGATGTGCTCTTGTTTCTTGAGTTGTGGATGAAGAGGTGAACTCTGTATGTTTGTGTAGTGCAACGTGGATGCACCTTTGGGCATTTTATCTCACATTCATCATTTGCAACATATCCTTCTTCAAGATTGACACAAATATTCAATGAATTGATGAATTTGGGGTTTATAGTTAACTTTTATTTTATACTATTTAAGCTTTTTTAACTTATTTTCAAAATACTTCCTCATGCCTTTGCACGAAAATTATCTCCTTCTAGAGTTCATTGCAAGGTTATCCTTACATGTTCCCTTTGTCTTCTTATTATTTTGGTTGCTTGGTCCTTATAGGTTTCTCTTGATTACATCAACTTACATCCTTGCTTGATCCACGCAGGTTTGTTTCTTCCACATTTCTTTATGCAGGTAGGTCATTGTGCACAGGCTGCTAGTTTAAAGACCAAATGATTTAATGTCAGGCAGGGGGATTCCTAATTGTTCTAGGGTCACATGTTCACATTTCCTCCAATATCTCTACAATTCTTCCCACGTAAGTCTTCTGGCCAATTTTCAATAGTTCTAGTACCATGTTTGTTAGGTCTGACACACTAACTTGCTTTTTAGAATGGTTCTCTTGTAGGCCGCCCCAAAAATTACTATGATACCAATTGTCATAAAATGAATAATGTTAAATTACATTGGATGATTATTCAGTGATCATAGATATGAATATAAATGTGTGTTTCATTAGAGAGAGTCCAACAAACCGCTAGGACTTGGAAAGGTCACAAGTCACATGGAGTGGACAATTATGTAAACAATGAATATGTCGGTAATGTTGGCCTCTTGTATGTTGAACATATCTTATTAGTGCATGATATTTCTCATCTTAAGAGTATTTTTATTTGTATTTATTTCAATTTATTTAAATTATGAGTATAGATGTTATTATTAGTATTAATTTTTCATAAATAAATAGAAACATATAGTTCCAATGGTTAATATAGCCTTGTTTTGTTAATTAAAAAAATTCATTAGTCATGAAATTTTATCCAAGTGGAAATAATCTTTGCAATATTTTATCTTGGGTTTTATTTGTAACTACATCTATTGTCATCAATCTCACTTACAACAATACTACTTTAAGAGCCAGTTATTCTAGGAAGGATGTATGATCATTTGCCGATTTTATAAGATATTTCATATTTGATTTTCACACCACCCATATCAAATATTCTCCCAACATATGGAATTATTGGTAGATTTAAGTTGTCAGGTAAAGTTATTGAATTTCTTCACTCTGTTCTATTAGTTTTGTTTGAATGTCCTAAGGTTAACACCTGTTTCAATACACAAGTACTAAATATATGAAGTGTGTTTCAATGTTGATCATGGAAAAATTCCAGAATGCATTGAAGTGATAGTGTATTCCATGTATTTCACTAATTTAATTTGATCTTAGTTTTTAAGGGATTTGAATCACACCTATGTTAGTTTCTTATGCACCTCTTTTTTTAGTTTGGAAGTCTTCCAATTATTTCACTAATTTTATTTGATCTTTCCTTTTGAGAGATTCTAATAACAATCTTTGTTAATTAGTAATGGATGAATGATTGAATGTGATGGTTTTTTTTATGGTTTGGTTTGGAAGTCTTGTTAGTATTGCTTTAGTTCATTAAGTTGGTGGTTTTAACATTATTAGGCCATTTGACTTTACACATTTCTCAAAATGTTGAAACCATTCCCTCCAATTATATAATGAGAAAATTACTTTGTATTAAGAAAAAAAATCTCTACTTATTATAATTACTACATTGAAACTTTTTGGCATTTTATTCACAAATACCTAGTCAACCTAGTGATTTTGGATTTAATGGAGTTCACAAACTACTAAATTGTTTGAAAACTTCTCAGAGAGGTCCACAAAGAATAGATAGTAGATGAGATTTGCGAAGGAAATGTACTGAACCAATCCACAATCTTGTCCACCTACTATCTTAGGATTAGAGGCATAAGAGAATCAGATGTCATTATGAAGGTGCCAGCTCTTGACATCTCCATCCACAAAATTCAGTTTTGGCATAGCTACTCTAGGATCCAAATTTTTCCCTTGCTATTTTATCAAATATTGGGCATCTCAAAAGAGCATGGGAAGGGTATGTGTAAGATGTCAACTACATTGAAAGGGTATGGATTCACAATTCCATTCAAAAATTAAATTTTTACGTTGTTTTTGCATACCTAAAATAATGTCCTTCAGATCACTCAATTCCACTCATTGAGCAAATGGTGAATGGTCAATTTGTGGGAAAATTCGGAGTGTATTTCTCATGGTGATATGAATGGTGTTGTCCTACTAGTTATTGGTCTCATATTGATTTTTAAAGGTATTATGTCACTTTTTTACGTGTATTTGATACCATGATTGGTATTGTTTTTAGTGACTGTAGAGGTTAGGTGATGTCAATGGTTTCGCCAATGCATTGACTTCCTTATCAAGTAAGGCTTGGTTGGGATGAGAGGATAAAACATTAGATTTTTGCAATTTGCTATCGGAATATTATTTTACATTGGTAGATTCATCGTCATGTTTACGATTATGGCCTATCAGTGGTGGACATTAACTCAAGGTAATTTAGGTATGTTCATTTTAAGGATTTTATGATTCAATCCTCATCAAATTTTCAATAAAATATTTACGTCCACATAACAGGGAAATGAAGAAGGCAATTGGTCCTTATTATTTGTTCGTAATAAGTGGCGTCAATGGCAAGAGGTTTTTAAGTTGGTCTTCATCCACTTTTCTAGAGCTGATACGGAAAGGATTTCTTTCTATCTTTTACTATTGAAAGTGCCCTATATATCACGATGTCATGTTCCCATATATTGTTGACAAGAGCAAGGGAAACCGGAACAAGATCAGAGGTGTGATAGAAAAATCAACCACTTAGGCACCAAGTGATTGCTAAGCATAATAAGAGGGAAGCATATCTTCGATATAATTAGATTCGACCCTTAGATGAATATCACAGTGTTATCAGAGGGAAGAAGTAACCCCCTCCTAATTGTTATGTTGAATATTCCTAAGCCTCTCGGCTATACAATATGTATGATGAATCTAAGAGGAAAGGGAATGAATATGAGATTTCAGATGTGCTATTACCTGTTAACAAAAATGGGTGTCCTCACAATTTGGGAATAGAGAAACTTTGATCTAAGCCTGTGCATTTGAAAGCGAGTCAGACTCTTGATCAAAATGTTTTTGGATAAGAGAGATGTTGAAGGATTTGAAAATGTCTATTCTCAGCATGGAAAAAATGAGCTACGTTAAGAGGAATGAAAAGGGGGACTTTGCAACACTTTAAAAAATGAGTGATTCTAATGTGGAGAGGAGAACTTAAAAAGTGAAAGTGATCTTTTTTCTTAATCAGAAATGCATGATAAGATGCACTGAAGAAGTGTGGACTTTGCAAATATTAACAAGATTCTTTTGTTTGTTAAGGTACGAAGAGGGACATAAATTGTTAGATCTTCGATGCGTTCTTAACAAAATGCACACGTTAAAAAAGATGACAAGGTTTGAAAAATCTCCTCGCAACTCTTTACAAAGTGAATTGACAAACCAGCTGAGTGGAAGAGGAGGAAAGAAGGTTAGTGTACTGCAAATTTTGACTAAAATGAGTGCGTCAAGAAGAGATTTACCTGCACAATGGAGGGACGGACTTAACTCTTAACAAAAATGTGTGGAAGTCCAAGAGACTTAGGAAACATGATGAGTTTGCTAGTGAATTTTAGACAAGGTGTATGTTAAAAGGGGAGACTTAAGACATGACAATGCAAAATTTTCTACTCTTAGGACGTGGAAAGTGTTACATAGCTACTTGCGTGGACATGACATTTAGGAAGTGAGAGTACTAAAATAATGGACAATCTACATGGAAATGTCATCACAAGATATATTTGAGGTAATGATGATGAAAAGGTTTGAATCATTTCAAATATCTGAGAATTTAAGAGACCAAGCCCGAAAAGTTACACTAGGATTGCCAATGATCTAAAATTAAAGTGAAGAGTTAGAATGGCTTTACAAGAGAGAAGTGATGAAGTGATGAGGATCGTGTAGCCTGAATGTAACAAAGTGATTTTTGCAAAGTGCGATATATGTAAGAGTGATGGAAGCCTCGACCATAGTCAAGAATGTCGTCAATCTCAAAAAAGTGAATGTGGAATGCAACGAGTGTGAATAAGATGATGGGAGAAAAATATTGAAGAATGTTTTCAACATCAACAAGACTGCTGAATGCCACAAGGCGATCAACGTAAGCATGATCGAGAGAAAGATAATCCAAAATGTTGACAAGTCCACAAAGTAAATATGAAATGCGATTATGTAAGAGCTGATGGGAGACACCGATAACCTTAAGATGTCGTCAAACTGGTTCAACAAAGGACTCCTTGATTATGTGTACTTATGACAATGTAAAATGCCAATGCTTAGCGAGTTCGGGAATAATTATAAGCCGTGTATGACGTCAAGACTGTGAAGATGAAGATGAATGCCCCATCAAGGTGATCACCAGGGGGTGCTATGATACATGCGAGTAAAGTGAGCATCTACGAGGTCAAGTACTTAGTGATCAGTAAGTAATGACAGTTGCTCAAGTTTGGACTATTGATATTTCTAACCCAAGATTTAGAAAGTTCGTTTACAAAGATGACAATGTCCGAAGTTGAGAGATAAAACATGATTAAAAAAATTGAAAGGGCACGAAGTGTGTGACACATGAGAAAAGATAAAATGCGTAAAATGATGTCAATTTGAGGGATTTTTGGCCTCAATATCTGTCAGATTGGCTTCATACAAGTTCCATGGATTCCTAGGTGAGTTTACTCAACTAGGTGTCAACAGTATACCCAAGTGCTAAAGCACTAATGCTATTGCTAGATACTGAGCTATACTTTACCCCCTGACGTGAAACCCCAAGTAAAGAGATTTCGTAGAGAAACTGAAGGAGGCAATTGGGTCAAGCTTGCTACCATCTGGATATTCGTGAACTCTAACTCACTAAGGTTTCTACATAGTCAGTTCAAAATGGGGGTACCCTGTTTATGTTGGCCAATTCTCTTAAGGTTCCGACTACTTCTGGGGTTCCTGTGGCCGATCCTGCGAAAAGAGTTTTATGGATCTTCACCAGAAGCACTTCCCACAGTTATGCAGATCTGGTTTTTATCACCTTGATCACAAACTCCCTAAATATAATGTGTAGAAATTTTCATTACGATCAGTGAATTTATCAACGAGTGTCCCCGCATGTTCACAAGAACTTGTGAACTTAGTTTGACAGCTCACGACCAATAGGCAACCTGCAGTTCAGTCCAAGATTAGTGCCCATGATCAATCCCTTTTGTCAAGGCCCCAACTTGGGTTCTTAAAGTAATCAGATTAGAATGTTTTCCTGAGGTAGTTAGCAGGCACAAAATGATCAGAATGAAAAGCCACATGCTTTGAATTCCAAGCGATAACTGTAAAAAAGTACAAGCAAAACACCATACGCATAAACATTGATCATTGTTTAAAAGAAAATAATGGCTTGAATTCCCTAGGGCTCTAAATGATTCAAATGATCACGTTCCTGATTCACTGATGATCATTTCAGAAAGTGTGAGCAAAAATTATACACGTCCCCTCACTGAGAAAGAACAGAGGGAGGTCTTTCAGTTCCTAGACATAGATGTTGCTTCTGATCCTTTCATTCTCTTGAGAAACAGATCCCAGGGTTAGTGGCTAGGAGGAATACCTATTGTACTCATGTTTGGAAAATGTGCGCATACCGTAGAGAGATCAGTATCGATTGCAAAGAACTCCTTTTTGTTTGGGAAGGACTACCTGCAAGTAAGAATATAAGACCACCAGATTCTAATTAGACAATAAATGAGGGAATTGGCTTGGGCCCCAGGAAGTATTAAACTTCCTTTCGAAGGTGGTCAGTTCCCTACTAATATGAATTAACACAAATTATTACAAAATTACAATTTAATTACCTTGTTAAAACAATAGAGGAAAGGGCTAGTTTTGGTTTTGAATCACAGTGACCGATGCCGGTCACTGTCACCGGTATCGGTTTCTGCTAACCAATATCGGTAGGGGCAGTGGTTTAGGGGCTTTTAGTGAAAGTTGGCTATAAGGTGGCTATGGTGTTTATAAGGCTAGTAAATGATTGGGGATAGGTAATGGGGTGATGGAGAAGACTCAGAGAATATGGGGCTGTTCTTGGGGCAATGTAGGGATAGAGGAATGTAAGTTAGATGGAGAGTGTTACACCTGGGGGTAGGGGTAGTGGATCTGGGAGTAGACTTGTAATTACTGTGATTCAGAAGTCCAAGAAATATTATTTAAAAGAACATACAAAATACTACTTACTAGTTCCTGGTGAAGATACAGGTCCAAGGACTGTTATGATGAAGGCAGGGTTCAGGTAGGATGGTCTGACAATCCAAGATGAGCTATCTCCTCTCCCGATGCTTAGATGAGTGTCACTGGGCTCTGGTTATTCAGTTGCAGTCTTGGGCTTGATGTCCTTCTCTGCCCAAACTCCTCTCTTTCCTTCACTTGTCTCTGCTCGACCAAGTAAATTCCGGATTCTTCCAATGACTTCTGATATTCCGATCAATCAAAAATCCCTCCTTGTTTTTGGTTGGGGGAGGTCATTTACAGGGAACCGATGGTGGTTACGTAACCGATGGCGGTCGAGTAGGAACCGGTATCGGTTCAGTCAAAGTGGGCTATTTTTAGTAAAATAGCCAACTTTCCCTCCTTTTCTCCCGAGGGATTAGTTGTGGGCTTGGTCAAGTCATTATGAGGTCGGGTTTTGGGTGCGGGTGAGGAGTAATTAGTCATGGGTGTGGATGTAGACCAAGTTATAGGTCTTAATTAGGTAGTTTAGGGTTAGGACTAGGTGATGATGAGGTGGAAAAATGAGGTGGCAGGTTTGGAGATGTGGATTTATTAATTGTAAGGTAATTAATAAATAATTGTGTACGGTTTAGGTGATGAGGTTAGGTTGCGAAATGAGATGCGTGGCACGGGAGGTCGTAAGACACAAATTTGGTGTCTACATTAGCCCCTTGTTGTCGTGTAGCTTGTCTTGTAAAGCTGTACTGACAATAATAAGAAGTGGTTAGTCTTGTTAAGGGTATAGGTAATCCCCCTCAAATCTATCACAGATTGAGGTAGCATGAAATCAGGGATAGGGTTGATAAAGGGTAAATGGTGTTGAGATAATGGTAAGATGGTGGGGTAGGTTCAAGGAAGCAAACGCACGTTGAAATGCAGTAGTGCGACCAGGGTACATGATTTGAAGAGCAAACAAGCAATTCGTAGGCAAAGGTCGATAGTTTATCCAAACAAGGGTGATATAATCCTGGTATCCAAGGCATAGGAAGTAGCTCCAGGGGATATAACAGGTAAGGTACATGAACGTTTAGGCATGTTCGGCAGTACCAAATGGTTGGTTTGGTTGAGATAAACGTCACAGTCTTGGTCTAGGCAAAGTTGGTCGACTGATCAAGTCAAGTACCCTAATCATGCTAAAACACGAACAGGTGAGCTCGATTGAACAAAAAGCTACATGATGGGTGGATAAAATTGTAATTTGTTGGTTTTGGACGAGGTATTTAATTGGTGCGGCCTTGGGTCGGGCCGATTGATTAGTGAGGGCCATGGGTCGGGCCTGATTGGTTGGTTGCGGCCTTGGGTCGGGCCAAATGGTTGGTTACGGCCTTGGGTCGGCCAAATGGTTGGTTGCGGCCTTGGGTCGGGCCAAATTGGTTAGTTGCAGCCTTGGGTCGGGCCAAATGGTTGGTTACGGCCTTGGGTCGGGCCTGAATGGTTGGTTGCGGCCTTGGGTCGGGCCAAATGAAGTCAAAAAATGTTATTTAGCAAAGGAGGGTATAGGCGATGTGGTGAGAAAGGGAGATTAGTGAATAAGGGCAGAAATTGGGGAAAAGGTGGGATTAAACTGATATCGATTAGCTATGACCGGTATCGGTTAGATGACCGATACCGGTTGATTAGGGCATAATATAACCGATATCGGTTATAGGTCAAAACCTATAAAAAGAAAAATATGGCCTATCATTCTCACATTGTCAATTTGAAAACCAATTTTAGTTGTCTGAGGTGTTTTAGTGAAATTGTTGAATTTGTCGGCTGAGGTGGCATTATTTGAGTGGAGAAGTGAGTGGTTGGTAGGCCCTAGCGAGTAGGAGGCAGCATTTGATTGGTGGAGGACCCAGCAGAGGAGATTTAGAGCCATGGCATAGCCAGGAGGAGCAGGAGGTGCTGGACCAGCTGGACCACCACCACCTATCCCACCACGACATTACGTGTGTCGTCATACCAGTAGGTTCGAACCTCTCATTATGTGAATTTAATGTTCTTAGTGGAGGGGGGGGGGGAAGCGGTGGGGCGGAAGGAGGATGGAAAGGAGAGACCATCAGCAAGGAGAGTTCGGATCGAGGATAAAGCCAGGGAGGATGAGAGAGAGGTGCTCAGGGACTAGCTGGGGCAGACCAAAGCAAGGATGACGGGAAAATGCGAAGGAGAGAAACCATGAAAAGAGGGGAGATGAGGAAACTTAGGAGACAAGGCGGAAAGTGGGTAGGGGAAAGGAAATGGGTGCATAGGGAAAGGGGAAGGAAGTAGGAGGTAAAGTAAGGGGGACAGTGAAAAATGAAGAGGAGTGGGAAAGAGGAGGCGCAGGGTGGGGAGGAATGGAGAGAGATGCGGAGTTTGGGTAGGGTAAAGAGAGAGAAATAGGAAAATGGAGTGGGCGTGAGTTGGCTCGAGCACCAGGGAACCCAAAGGCCTGACTCAAGGGCAAGGTAGGGCGGGATTTCTCGAAAAAATACCCCAGATGGGAGGGGGGGGGGGAAGGGGATCCAAAGAAAGATGAGGCCACCCTGCTGCCTATAAATTTAACCTACACCATCCTCTCATTTTGAAAAAAGTGTGATCAGGGGGGGCGAAGGGGGAGGGCATGTAACGGAGGACCCTCACAGATCGCCAGGGGTGGATTCCTACCCAAATGGGGGAGGAAAGAGTAGAGCACAGCGCGGAAAGGAACAAGGGTGGAAGGCAAGGAGCTACGCGGATGAACTACGATAACAATGGTCCTGTACAAACTATTTGGTGGGGATACCCGTGGTCGTTTTAGTTGGTCCGAGCTGGTCAGAAGAAGAAATAGTCCCGCACTGGGGCCATGGCTCTAAGGAACCTCAGGGGCCTCCAAAAGGGAATCATCAATTAGGGATCCTATTTGGGAGGGTAGATCAGCGACTTTTAACCTGGGGGGGGAATGGACTGGGGGAATACGCCGCCAAAAAACACAGGAGGACCCTAGGTGCTGGCAGGGGGGACAAACTGAGAACTCTAAATGATAGCCAGGGGGGAGACCAAAGGGAGGGAGGGGGGGGGAAAGGGGAAAGAGAAGACAATGACAGGGGGAAGGGGGAAGGGGGGATAGGTTTTGGGAAAAGGGAGAGGGGGGGGGGGGGAAGAAGGGGGGAGGACAAAAGGGGGGGGAAGGGCGAGGAGAGTACCACGCTAAAACCGGGCCGTCATATTTAGCCCGATAAAGTTCACATACCAACCTTCACCCAGACGGGGGCCACAAGTTATTCACCATCTCAGCACTTATCTCACGCACGTTGCCTTATTCCCACATAGGGACTCGAACCTCACATGGTACGATTTAGCAACGTCATGGTTGGTGGGATAGGTGGTGGTGGTCCCAGCTGGTCCCAGCACCTCCTGCTCCTCCTGGGTGTGTCATGGATCCCTAAATCTCCTCTGCTGGGTCCTCCACCAATCAAATTCTAACCCCTACTCCTGGGGCCTACCAACCACTCACTTCTCCACTCAATAATGCCCACCAAGATCCCACAAAAATACAAGGTTTCAACAATTAATCACTAAAAACACCTTACAGAAACTAAATTGGTTTTCAAATTGACAATGTGACAATGGACAGGCAGTAATGTATTTTTCTTTTATAGGTTTTGACCTATAACCGATATCGGTTATATTATGATGCCCTAATCACCGGTATCGGTCATCTAACCGATACCGGTCCATAGCTAAATCGATATCAGTTTAATAAACCACAATTTTACCCAATTTGCTGCCTTATTCACTAATCTCCCTTTCTCACCACATCGCCTATACCCTCCTTTGCTAAATAGCCCATTTTTTGATTCATTTTGCCCGACACCAAGGCCGACAACCCAACCATCAGGCCCGACCCAAGGCCGTACCCAAAAACCAACCCAATTTGGCCCGACCCAAGGCTGCCCAACCGACCACTTGGCCCGCAACCCAATTTGCCGCAACCAACAAACCATCATTTGGCCCGACCCAGGCCGCAACGCAACCAACCATTTGGCCCGACCCAAGGCCGCAACCAACAATCAGGCCCGACCCATGGCCCTCACTAATCAATCGGCCCTGACCCAAGGCCGCACCAACTAAATACCTCACCCAAAACCAACAAATTACAATTTTATCCCCCATCATCACTGTAGCTTTTTGTTCAATCGAGCTCACTGTTCATGTTTTAGCATGATTAGGGTACTTGACTTGATCAGTCGACCAACTTTGCCTAGACCAAGACCGTGACGTTTATCTCAACCAAACCAACCATTTGGTACTGCCGAACATGCCTAAACGTTCCTGTACCTTACCCGTTATATCCCCTGGAGCTACTTCCTATGCCTTGGATACCAGGATTATATCACCCTTGTTTGGATAAACTATCGACCTTTGCCTATGAATTGCTTGTTTGCTCTTCAAATCATGTACCCTGGTCGCACTACTGCATTTCAACGTGCGTCTGCTTCCTTGGACCTACCCCACCATCTTACCATCATCTCAACACCATTTACCCTTTATCAACCCTATCCCTGATTTCACGCTGTGATAAGATTTGAGGGGGATTACCTATACCCTTAACAAGACTAACCACTTTCTTATTATTGTCAGTACAGCTTTACAAGACAAGCTACACGACAACAAGGGGCTAATGTAGACACCAAATTGTGTCTTACGACCTCCCGTATGCCACGCATCTCATTTCGCAACCTAACCTCATCACCTAAACCTTACACAATTATTTATTAATTACCTTACAATTAATAAATCCACATCTCCTAAACCTGCCACCATCATTTAGCCACCTCATCATGACCTAGTCCTAACCCTAAACTAACCTAATTAAGACCTATAACTTGGTCTACATCCACACCCATGACTAATTACTTCCTCACCCGCACCCAAAACCGACCTCATAATGACTTGACCAAGCCTACAACTAATCCCTCGGGAGAAAAAGGAGGGAAAGTTGGCTATTTACTAAAAATAGCCCACTTTGACTGAACCGATACTCGGTTCCTACTCGACCGCCATCGGTACTTAACCGCCATCGGTTCCCTGTAAATGACCTCCCCCAACCAAAAACAAGGAGGGATTTTTGATTGATCGGAATATCAGAAGTCATTGGAAGAATCCGGAATTTACTTGGTCGAGCAGAGACAAGTGAAGGAAAGAGAGGAGTTTGCAGAGAAGGACATCAAGCCCAAGACTGCAACTGAATAACCAGAGCCCAGTGACACTCATCCAAGCATCGGGAGAGGAGATAGCTCATCTTGGATTGTCAGACCATCCTACCTGAACCCTGGCTTCATCATAACAGTCCTTGGACCTGTATCTTCACCAGGAACTAGTAAGTAGTATTTTGTATGTTCTTTTAAATAATATTTCTTGGACTTCTAAATCACAGTAATTACAAGTCTACTCCCAGATCCACTACCCCAGTAACACTCTCCATCTAACTTACATTCCTCTATCCCTACATTGCCTTAAGAATAGCCCCCATACTCTCTGAGTCTTCTCCATCACCTCATTACCTATCCCCAATCATTTTACCAGCCTTATAAACACCATAGCTATCATATAGCCATCTCATAGTCAACCTTCACCAAACCCCTTAAATCACTACCCCTACCGATATTGGTTATCATCAACCGGTACCGGTGACACTGACTGGCATCGGTCACTGTGATTCAAAACCAAGACCAGCCTTTTCTCTATTGTTCTAACAAGGTAGTCCTTCCCAGACAAAAAGGAGTTCTTTGCAATCGATCTGATCTCTCTCTACGGTACGCGCACACCCTCTCAACATTCAACAGGTATTCCTCCTAGCCCTAACCCTTATCTGTTTCTCAAAGGAATGAAAGGATAGAAGCAACTCTATTCCAGGAATGGAAGTAATTTCTTCGCGAAACAACTTGTACCAGATTCTATCAACCATACTTTCTTCATGGGCTGAGAAGTTTGAGATATGAGTACAAGGTTCTTACCACAATGGCATCCTTCTAATGTCTCTTCATCAGATTCATCATCTTGTTGGGCTGCGAGATGTCCCTTTTGCTTTCTCCGGAGGGGACATCATTTAGAATTTTGAAAATCATTGCGCCCTGATGTGCTTGTTTGAATCAAAGACCCCTGTTTCAAGCCATTGTACAAGCAATGATCAGTGTCATGTGTATTGGTTTTGCAGATTTGACACCATCGCTTGGACTTTTGAGCTTGCAGCTTTTCATTATGATCTTCTTGTGATTGCTTTACTGGTAGACCTTTTTGATTCTTCAGGCCACGTTGGGGCCTTGAGAAAAGGGATTTATCATGGGCCTCATCTTGGACTGAATTGATTGCCTATTTATGCTGTAATAAGTTCACAAGTTCTTTGAACATCACTACACTATTTGATACATTCACTGTCGTAATGAAAACTTGGAACTGAGAAGGGAGTGCGCTCAAGGTGATTAGAACCAGAATCATATCTTCTACCTTCTCACCAAGATCTATTAACTCCGTTTGCAGCTCGGCCACTTGACGTAAGAACTCCTCAACTTTCTCATCAGACCCCATAAATAGGGTATGCAATTTTGAATGACGATGGAGAACCTTAGTATTATTCTTCACCTTAAAGATGGTAGCAAGCTTGTCCCATGCCTCCTTCAGTTTCTCTGCATCCCAAACATGCGGTTGCACGTCATCGGTGATACTCAACATTATCATCATTAGTGCTTTAGCACTTGTAATCACATATTTAATGAGCTCATCAGGGTTTGTTGGAACTTGTACGAACCTTGTGACAATATTGCTCCATAATCCCTCAAACTGAAGGATTGTACGCATTTTTCTTTTCCATGACACATAATTCGGCCCTTTAAGTAACTAAGCATTAGAAAGAATCAACTTCGGAGAAGACATCTTAATAAAAGAACTTTTTATTTATTTATTTATTTCAAGAGTTATTACAACTTTTACTTACTGATGAAAAGTACCAGCTAATAGATGCTCACGATACTCGCATGTTGATAGATGGTGATGCTTTATGGGGCATTCTTCTTCGTCTTCACAGTCGACGTCATACCCGGCTTCTAATTCTTCCCGAACTCGCTTTGCTTGGCAGATGACATTGAAAAGGAAATAATCAAGGAGTCCTTTGTGAACCAGTTTGTCGAAGAAAAGGTTATCGGTGTTGCGTAGCTTTTTGAGCAGTGCAAAGTAGAATCTGGAGCTTTTGGATGGTGTTCTTCGACATGCAAGTTGATGTTGCGGCTTTTAGCAGTCTTGTTGATGTTGCGGCTTTTAGTGGTCTCAATCGTGTTATTCACACTCGTCATTTGGCTGTTGGCTTTGAGAGACCCTTCGTGACCATGGTAGAGGCTTTTCACTAGGAAATATATGGCCTTTTTAAAAATTATTTGTGACTTTCAGGCTACACGAAGCCAAATTCTCCTCTCCTTGTGCCACTCTAACTCTTCACGCAGGTGATATTGGCAATGCTAGTGTAAAGTTACAGGCTTGGTCAAGTAAATTCTCAGAAATTTGATGATGAAACTCTTCCAATTGGTAAAATATATCTTCTTAAAATTTCCACGTAGATTTCCACATTTAGGCGCTTCTCGTAAATGACATTTCCACGCAAGTAGCTATTCACAATTTCCACGTCCTAGGAGAAAATCATGCAGACATGTCTACTTCTACGTAGCAACAAACGCCTTTCTCAGGTCACTAGAATTATAATGCCAAATCCTTGGACTTCCACACGCTTCTGTGCTTGTCTGTCCCTCCACGCAGCAGGTAGAGTGTTCACGCAGGTTTTAGTTGAAGTTAGCAGTAACAAAACTTCTCTCCTCCTTTCCACACAGCTGGTTTGTCTTTTTTTTTTGAGTTTTGAGGAGATTTTTGATTCCATGTAGCAATTTCAACGTGTGCACCTTGCACGCACGCTTAAGATCAACAAAGAACTACGCAGAAAACAAACAAAAGAATTTTTTTTAATTAAATCCTCACGCAGCAGTGCTCTTTCACGCAGGTCTGCCAAGAAAAAAGCTAAAATACTCCAGTTCTCCTCTCCACGAGCATCCTCTCTCCAGGTCGCTTTTTCCTCCACTACGTAGCTGATTTGATCCACGCTGAGAATAGACCTTTTCTCCTTCACACGCACATTCCAATAACAAAGAACTGGTCTCTCCTTTCAAATGCACAGGCATAGATCAATTTTTCTCTATTACCAAATTGTGAGGAGAAAAAAATGGAGAGGAAATAGAGATTTGAAATCTCATATTCATTCATATAAAATTAGAAGCATGATACATATTATATAGCCGAGAGGCTTAACAATATACCCCATAAAAGTAGGAGGGGGTTACAACTTATCTGATAAGAATGTGATATTATCTAATCTAATATAATTATATGGAAGATATGCTACGTATTATTATGCTAACAATTTTTTGGTGCCTACGTGGTGTTTTTGTGGGACTGTGATTTTTCCGGTATCCCTTGCTCTTGTAACTGTATTTTATTTTAACTAATATAAAGGGCACTCTCAATAGTAAAACATAGAAAAAAATGATTTGGGTTCTTTTGTGTTGAATAATAAACCTCTTGCCTTGTGATTATTACAAAAAAATGCTAAGGATAATTTCTTTAGTAACTATTTGTGGATGTAAATACCTAATCAAATAAAATTGCTCATAAAATCCTTTAACTGAACATAAATAAATTATTGAGTTAATTCTATAATGATAATAATCGTAAAATAATAATAATTTATAACGCAAAATAATATTCAAACACTTTGCAAAAATCTGTGGATTACATTCAACGTTAATGACTAGTAGTTAACGAAGTTATGTTGGTCCATGACATACATATTTCTCATATTAGACAATACCAATCATGGAGAAAACTTAGAGGACATCATATTTTTGAACTCAAGGAAATCTAGTAGGACAATACCATTCATTAACCATGTTATATACCCTCCGAATTTTGCCCAAATCGACCATTATTTTGAAAATGACTAAATTGAGTATCTGAAGAATAAATATATAAGCAATGCCAATGCAAAAGAATTAGGAATGGAATTATGAATATAGGAGAGAAGGTAGTTGATCTAAATATATAATCTGAGTAATAGTGGAGAAAATAGTGTCCCAACAATTTGGATCTTGGAGTAGCTGTGTAAGACTGAAAAATGTGGAAGGAGATGCCAACCTCTAACACCTTCATATGTTGATTCCTATACGTAATAGTTAGTTAGTAATGACATTATTGTTTTTTGGTCATTCCATTTCCTCGCACATCTCATCTACTTTATTCTTTTTCCTATTTTAATTTAGTAGTTTGTGAACTCCATTGGAGCAAAATACTAGGTTGACTAGGTATTTATGAATAAAATTAAAAAGCTTCAATGTAGTAATTATAATAAGTAGAGATTTTTTTTTTTAATACAAAGTAATTTTCTCATTATATAATTGGAGGGAATGGTTTCAACATTTTGAGAAATGTGTAAAGTCAAATGGCCTAATAATGTTAAAACCACCAACTTAATGAACTAAAGCAATACTAACAAGACTTCCAAACCATAAAAAAACCATCACATTCAATCATTCATCCATTACTAATTAACAAAGATTGTTATTAGAATCTCTCAAAAGGAAAGATCAAATAAAATTAGTGAAATAATTGGAAGACTTCCAAACTAAAAAAAGACGTGCATAAGAAACTAACATAGGTTGTGATTCAAATCCCTTAAAAACTAAGATCAAATTAAATTAGTGAAATACATGGAATACACTATCACTTCAATGCATTCTGGAATTTTTCCATGATCAACATTGAAACACACTTCATATATTTAGTACTTGTGTATTGAAACAGGTGTTAACCTTAGGACATTCAAACAAAACTAATAGAACAGAGTGAAGAAATTCAATAACTTTACCTGACAACTTAAATCTACCAATAATTCCATATGTTGGGAGAATATTTGATATGGGTGGTGTGAAAATCAAATATGAAATATCTTATAAATTCGGCAAATGATCATACATCCTTCCTAGAATAACTGGCTCTTAAAGTAGTATTGTTGTAAGTGAGATTGATGACAATAGATGTAGTTACAAATAAAACCCAAGATAAAATATTGCAAAGATTATTTCCACTTGGATAAAATTTCATGACTAATGAATTTTTTTAATTAACAAAACAAGGCTATATTAACCATTGGAACTATATGTTTCTATTTATTTATGAAAAATTAAATACTAATAATAACATCTATAACTCATAATTTAAATAAATTGAAATAAATACAAATAAAAATACTCTTAAGATGAGAAATATCATGCACTAATAAGATATGTTCAACATACAAGAGGCCAACATTACCGACATATTCATTGTTTACATAATTGTCCACTCCATGTGACTTGTGACCTTTCCAAGTCCTAGCGGTTTGTTGGACTCTCTCTAATGAAACACACATTTATATTCATATCTATGATCACTGAATAATCATCCAATGTAATTTAACATTATTCATTTTATGACAATGGTATCATAGTAATTTTTGGGCGGCCTACAAGAGAACCATTCTAAAAAGCAAGTTAGTGTGTCAGACCTAACAAACATGGTACTAGAACTATTGAAAATTGGCCAGAAGACTTACGTGGGAGAATAATTGTAGAGATATTGGAGGAAATGTGAACATGTGACCCTAGAACAATTAGGAATCCCCCTTCCTGACATTAAATCATTTGGTCTTTAAACTAGCATCCTGTGCACAATGACCTACCTGCATAAAGAAATGTGGAAGAAACAAACCTGCGTGGATCAAGCAAGGATGTAAGTTGATGTAATCAAGAGAAACCTATAAGGACCAAGCAACCAAAATAATAAGAAGACAAAGGGAACATGTAAGGATAACCTTGCAATGAACTCTAGAAGGAGATAATTTTCGTGCAAGGGCATGAGGAAGTATTTTGAAAATAAGTTAAAAAAGCTTAAATAGTATAAAATAAAAGTTAACTATAAACCCCAAATTCATCAATTGATTGAATATTTGTGTCAATCTTGAAGAAGGATATGTTGCAAATGATGAATGTGAGATAAAATGCCCAAAGGTGCATCCACGTTGCACTACACAAACATACAGAGTTCACCTCTTCATCCACAACTCAAGAAACAAGAGCACATCTAGTCGTAGTGATTCAAAGAAATCAAGAAAATGTCCTCACCAAAAGAAGAAAAAAGGAAACGTTGCGAGTAAACAATATGATGACTCGGAACTATAAGAAGAACCAGAATCAAAAGATGAAGATGATGATTTTTCAGGTTACTTCTATAAAAATAATGAAATAAGGGGAGAATGTTGGCACATTCATTTTTTTCATAACTATCCACTCCATGTGACATGTGACATTCTAGGTGCTAGTTGTTTTTTGGAAAGCTTCTAATGAAATGCATGTATATATTCATATCTATGATCACTGAGTGATCATCCAATGTAATTCAATATTTTTTTATTTTATGTTCAAAACATTAGTTTAATTGACACATGCACAACCGTCATATAAACTACTTAGATAAGGTACCCCAAATTCTCATAAAAATAGATTTGACATAAAATAAGAATAAATTCAGTCATTTTTACGTAAATATTGTACCAGAGCTCTTGGAGATGAATGTATATTGATTTGAACTAAGTTACCTACACATCCAATGAGCCACACTCTAATTAGAACTTGTAAGTAAAAATAGAAGATGTCTAACTATATAATTTTTTAACATAACTAAAAAAATTCAAACAAGAATAACTCAAATAAACATCATAATAATGATAAACAAAACTAAAATTAATTTTTCATAATAATTAATTTCGTGCCCATATTTGTATTACACTCAATATGCCCCTTTGATGTAAACAAAAGAAATGCCTATCCTCACCTTAAGTCTTCCATGAACATGCTATAACAATACCCTGGTGAAAATATCAACAATATGATGTTCACTTCTCACATAAACAATTTCAAGTTTTTAATAATTGATAAAGCCTTATATAAAATGATACTTGAGTTCAATACGTTTGGTTCAAAAATTGAAAACTAGATTCTGGGACAATTGTAATGAAAATGTAGCTTGTTTCATTGATAACCATGAAATTAACACACTTCACAATGTGAAGAAATAACATGAAATACACTTCTTGTCATCAATAAATCCTCCTTAATTTGAATCTAGGTATCTAGTTAAAGATAACAAACTTTATGGTCTAAAATCAACACCATATTTACAAGTACTTCTTATATATATATATATGAAAACTATTTCCCTTTGTTGCAAATGCCTCACTGATGGATTGCCCACAAATATAGAGACTAATGAAACCCAATAACTTTGAAATTTGGTCTTGTATAAAAAGTTGGTTATAATGACATAATTATTATATTGAGCTTGGATAAGAGTTCATGCATGATTCCTATTAATTGCATCGATCCCGAATTTCATACCATCAACCCACTCTTTCCTTTGACTAGCTTTTGTGTAACTTCAACATTATCTAGGAATATATGAAAATTAAAATGTAATATTTTCATCACAAACATCTTTACAAAAATTAACTTCTCGAGATTTAATCCTTGTGATACAAATCTCATCATTTTTTTGAATAAGGTAAAATTTTTGATTTTAGGGTGACCAGAAAACCTCTAATACAAAGGGAGAAAGGATATAACAGTGAAGATAAAATGAGGAGGCTTCTAGCATCCATGTGGTTCTCAAAAGCATCCATGTGATTATATTCCAACAAAGACTTCGGGTCAGAACTAATGCAGAATTTGAATTTTGAATCTTGTCGATCACCGGCCATAACCCGTGCCTCCAACCGGTCCATGCGGTCATCAACCGACCATTCCCCATAGGTCCCATGGACATTCTTCATCGAGCCTATAACCATAATCACAACATTCTCTTCTGACGCAACTTCACCAATCTCCTCCGCTATTTCAATAACATTAATAGTGTTTAACAACTCCGAATCATCACCTATATGAGAGATGGGAAGGTGCGAACCAGATATAGTTTCAATATTTTCCTCTGTCACTACAATCCCCCCACAGTAATTGTTCATTTCATATCCCACCATTCTACAATTATTACAGATTATTGGTGAACTCTCAAAATCAATCCTTTGGTCCCAACTCTCAAACGTAAAGTCTAAAGCAATTTTTTCAGGTATCTTAGTACCCACAGGGACATTGATATATAAATGGGAAAAGACTAACCTAGAACGAGCCTTAGTTCTAGGATCGACTATAATTAGAACTCCCATGGAT
>CM034152.1:51343676-51386212 GCA_019776745.2 Taxus chinensis
AATCCATCCAAGGGATGAGATTCATCCCCACAAAAATTTGGTGGAGAGTGGGTGAGTGGAAATTTTCCTTTTAAATTTAAATGATTAATTTCAAATACATGGGTTGACTTTTTAAGGGGTTACTTTTTGGGGTAGTAATATATTTATTAATTCTAACCCCTTGTCAAATGGGTACATTTTTAATGGTTTAAAACCTTGTGGGATTAATTAACTTTAATGTTTATTTATAATTAGCCCATTTACCCTTGAGACTTAATTGTAGGTTATTTAACTAGTAGGAATTAAATTGGTTATTAAATTAACACTTAGGGAGATTAAATATGCTTAGTCAAATCAAATGAATTAAAGTATAAGGTAGATTTTAAATATTGTGTTATCATGGGAAATTATTTATAAAAAATTATTGCCTTAGAAACATTAATGTGGCAACTATCGTTTTCGAAAAATTTTGTTGGCACGCTTTTCAAAAAAAATTGTTATCCATATTTTGCGCCAAGCCGAATATTGGATCGAATCACGACCCTGCATAGAAGGAACCCGAGAAAACACATTCAAATCCTATAATTGGTTGCAAAAAGATTCAGCAACGAAGTGGAGGAGATGAAGAAAGAGCAAAGGATCATGTACAGAAAGAAGTGACTCTATCGGGCCGTCTCTACGCTTTAAATCCATTCTCCAAGTTACAGGAAGGTAGAACCATCAAATAGCAGGGTTGGACAAGCAAGGAAGATGCTACAAAGTAGCCAAAAGTAAGAATAAAGAAGAACGACGAGATTCGACATCCTCGGGCTCGAAAGGGTTCAGGAAGGGCCCAATAAAACAACTAAGTATGGAGGAGGCAGCGGAAGAGACCACATGTCCTAACGACGCTTCTCTCAAAGTGAATCCAAAGGGAGGAACTCAAACTTGCGCCGGCCCTCCACGTAGTAAATGGTCAAAGAGATTCAAGGGGTGGAGAGGAAAAGCTTTAAAATTGGCTAAGTATAGAAGTGTAAGTGGAGAGTGCCAAGTGTCATCCTGGCATATTTCCAAGAGTTGGTCCAAAGGCAGAGACCCAAATTAGCATGAGCTTGCCACGTAGCCCAAAGCCTAAAAATGAGAACAATCATTGAAAATTGCATAGAGTAGCGGAGGCCGATAAGTGTCAACTCGGTGCTCCTCCAAAGGCAACTTTGGGTCAGTTTTGCAAACAAGCGTGGTGCCTCCATGTGTACCTCAAAGGGGGGCGGGGGGGGGGGGGGGCAAGGTTAGTTGAATAGTCTACGCATAAGCGGACCAACAGAGGCTGCCAAGTGTCTTAAGGGCACTGTTTCAAGGGTAAAATGGAGAAAAGGTTCCCGAGTGAGCACCAGAGTGACACGTGTCCTAGGGGAAAGAGGGAAATCGGGGAAAAAGTTGATTTTCGCCCCTTGTTACCTCAAAAGGGAGTAAAAGTCACAAAATGGCCCGTAACTCCGCCCAAGGGAAAATTCAGCATTTAGACCCGAGTCAAAGTCAAGGCAGGGAGTCGGGGGAAAAGGTGAAAATTTGCCTTTCGCCCAAAAGGAATAAATGTAAAAATGGGAGTGCATTTCCATCCAACCAAAAGGAACCACGTGTCCGGGCGGAGCTTTGGAGCTGTGGGAGTTTCTTAAGTTTTGTGTTCTTTTGCGCAAAAAGATAAAAGGTGAATTACAGACCCGTGAGCCCAAATTTTGTTCCAATCTAGCCACCACGTCTCCCAATCCAAAAGTGGGACCCATTTTTCAAATTGTTTTCCTGCCCATCTGTATGGAATTGATTTAAACGTCAAATGGGCATATCTTTCGACCCAGGGCTCAAAATTTTACAAATCTGACACCGTTGGAAAGATCTCGATCTCTTCTACACCATGGGAGTCTGAAAATTTAATTTTTAGGAAGTTTGGTGGGAGAAAAATGGTGAAACATCTTCAGGCCTTCAATGCTGGGTCATCAGTCTCAACAACCAGATCGGATTCAATCTATTTCTATCATTTCCTTTTCCTTTAAGGCACCAAACCAAGGATCAATATAGAAAAGATTGATTTGGGGGCATATTTTATCAAGGGCATTTACATCAGTGGTTGAGCTTCGACCCATGTTTTCCCGCTTCTCTCTCTCTCTCTTTCTTCTCTTCGATCGAATATATATATTTGGGGGCATGGTTCATTGTAAAGGGTTGTATATTCTTAGTTTTGCAGGTTCCCTTCTCCTTCTAGCAAAGGATTTGTGGGGTTTAGGTCTTCCATTAAAATTGTAATACGTTTTTGCCTTTTGGCTGTTCTGTAATGAACTGTATCAATCTATATAGCAATAAAATACATTTGTGATCGATGTTAGATCCAGATTGTTTTTTCGCTTCTATTTGGTCTCTCATTACAGATCTGGATATATGTGCTTGTTAATTGTATGTATTTTATTGGTTTGTGTTGAAGGTAAACTAAGTGTTCATCATTCCTTTGGTGTATCACCCGGTAATTTAGTTTATTTCTTATTTCCTGTATTCTTTTAATCCTTGTTCCCTTGGCAATTTAGACTAGGTAGAAGACATAGATCCTCTACAAATCCTCATGTATGCACCTTAACAGAGGAATAAGGAACCAAACCTTAAATCTGGAGAGATTTCCAGGTTTTGTAAGGTCCCACACCTTTGGGAAAGTTTAATGTTATGCAATCACACCAAATGAGCCTGCCTTAGAAAAGCAGATTTTTTAGAGCTCAGTTGGGGGTGTTATGATCTTGCATTAACAAAATTATTCAATAATTTTTCTAAGTTAACTCTAGGTTGTTCTTGGGTCTCTTGTGGGTGTTTTAGCGGGTGTTACACTTGGTATCAGAGCCATGGGTTAAAATATTGGACCCTTGGGCACACAGGAAGACTTTAGACACAAACATTAGACCTAGTACAATATTAAACCTAGCACACTTTTAAATCTTAAAAAAAACTTTGTTTGCAAATTTTATATTTTAGTAAACATGGAAAACTAAATAAAACCTAGAATAATGAACTAACTCTCGCCTTGGTCTATGCAGGAGGAGTGGGATAGATGAGGGGTCCTTTCACATACACCTAGACTTGTCACCTCTGGAGCATGCCGTAGCGACCATTCTACCTCAGATTTTACAAACGCTTCAGGACATCAATTACGCTATACGTAGAGGCTCTTTAGGAGGAAAATCAGCCAGACATGATAGGGAGCCATCCTTTGAGGCTCGTGTATCTCCTTAATATAGTGAGGAACATAGGTCAGAGACTCCCATGTGGAGGCATCTAGAGCAGAGTCACCGTAGAGGGGACAGGGTAACAAGATTTCAGGACACAAGGATAGGTCTCGGAGCCCTAGACTTAGAGAGGATCATGCAGAGAGGCCTAGGGGTCACTAGTCGACAGTTGCAGACCATATCAGGGAGATCCTAAAGCTACGACCATCTCACTATTCTAGAGATACAGGTGGATTTCAGGCTGAGGCTTGGTTAGTGAGCTTGAGTGGATGCTTTCAAGCTCTTCCCTTGTACTAGCAACATAAACGCTCACGTTGCAATCCATCTTCTAAAGGGATGGAGTAGGTGTCTGGTGGAGGACCGAAGAGAAAAATCTCCATGTTGACTCAGATACAGTTACTTGGGAACTCTTGAGGAGTGCTTCAGGAGCAGGTATTTATCCAGGAGGGTTTATTTCAGGAAGGATAGATTTCATTGGAGAGAGGTGGCCACATAACCCTACTAACAAGGGTAAGACAACAGATTTCTGAGCCTAGTATTGGCAACATGGGGTGCAACCATCATATTATGCGCGGTTAGAACCGCCAAGCTGAGCACCAAAGCACTTTGACTGAGATGACATGTAGCATTGGTGGTATTCCTACCTCCATTCTGTTTGATTTCAATTCATCTGATTCTTTTATTGCACCATATGTAGTAGAGCATTACAGTTTGTGATAGTTAGATAGGGTCTTAGTTAGGACATCGAGATGGCTTTCTGGAGCCAAAATCTCTATAGAATCCTTATTTAAGGAGTGTGTAGTGGATTGGGGACCCTTCACCACTACCTTGGATCTTCGTATCCTTCTGTTGGGTTCATATAGAGTCATCTTTGCATGGACTGTGTTATCTGCACACAGAGCCAGAGTGGATTGTTACCATAAAAACTTTATCATGTATAGATGATCTAGGGAGTTGATCAGTGGTAGCAAGGGTTAGGAGACCCATTTCTATTCAAACCATCTCTATTATCCAGCTTAAGCGGTGTGTGGTAATGGGGTTGTTAGATGTATGCTATTACGTTAGTGAGAGATCGAAGGATGAGTTTAGTGGGCCATCCCTTCATGACCATCACATCTTGAGAGAGTTTTTTGATGTCTTTCTAGGGGAGCTACCGAGGTTACCACCCCCACATGAGATAGAGTTTCACATAGATCTAGTTCCAGGAGCATAGCCTATCTCACAAGCACCTTATCGGATGACTACCCTTGAGCTTTATGAGCTCAAGTTACATCTTGAGGGCCTTCTGGAGAAAGTCCTGATCCATCCCAGTGTATCCCCTTGGGGTGCATTGGTGATTTTTGTAAAGAAGAAGGATGGATCTCTGTGGTTGTATATTGATTACTGCCATCTGAACAAAGTAATGATTAATAATTATTACCCCCTTCCACGCATTGATGATTTATTTGATTAGATGAAGGGGGGCATAGTTTTCTCCAAGATAGATATTAAGTGAGGTTATAATCAGCTAAGGATTATAGAGGTAGATATCCATAAGACACCTTCCGTACGAGATATGGCCATTATGAGTTCACAGTAGTGCCTTTTGGTTTCAATGAATGCCTCCACAATGTTCATGAGCTTGATGAATGGGGGTGTTCAGTACTTCTCCTCGAGTGTCTTCATGCTCATTTTCCTTGATGACATCCTGATTTACTCACGTACGAGTGAGGAGAATGAGGAGCAACCTTTGCTAGGTTCTTCAGTGTCTTCGTGAGCAACATCTTTACGGGAACTTGGAGAAGTGGTGCGTTCTTTCAGAGAGAGGTGTAGTATTTATGCCACATATTTTTTGGGGAAGGTATCACAGTCTATCCTTCCAAGATTCGAGCTATTATTGATTGGTCAGCACCCACTAGTGTGATAGAGGTGCACAACTTCATGGTTTAGCAGGATATTATGAGGATTTTGTATCAAGATTTTCTCTGGGTTCGCACCTCTACTTCCTTAGCGAAAGGGAAGAAGTTTTTTTGTCGATAGATGTGATAAGGCCTTCCAGGAAATTGAAGGACATGTCTCACAAAACACCTATTCTTGTATGCCAAATCCTCAGGGTAGTTCTTCGTAGCCAATGCTTCTTGGTAGGAAATTGGGAGGTGTGTTGATGTAGGATAAGAGTAGTTTCTTTGGAGTCACACAACTCAAAGATTATGATCTCATTATTGAGACTCGTGATCTTGATCTTACGAAGTTATTCACACCTTGGGTTTGATGTCGACCATTCTTCGTGCCAGATAGTTACACTCAGGACGCGATCACTTGAGTCTTTCTGCCACCCTGTCTTCACACACCCAACTCGTCAATGCTCATCATACCACTGGATGAGTTTCTTTGAGTATACATGGAGATGAGCATGTGAAGGGAAGGTAATTGTTACAAATTGCCTTGATAAGACGGAACTGTGGTTATGGCCACTTCAGTTAGCACAAGCTCCCCATACAGCTCTACCCTTGTAGCCAGAGCAGAGGATGATTCTCAGGACCCTTGAGGGAAGTTTGAAATGATTCATTGGAGCACATTGTATTCTCAAGGCCAAAGGATAGATGTATGTTCTAGATAGTGGAGGCTTGGTAGACTTTTGATAGAGGGCACAATCGTGCCCCTATTCACCCCTCCCGGGGTAAGAAGATGCCGCCACCTGAGAACGGTTTATATCATTGAGGGAACGTCAGAGATACGTGGCTCAGTTTGTGTTCATGTTTGTTTAGAGTGTAAAATGGTGAAGGTCAAAGCATTATCATCTAGTTGGCCTTCTCTTTCTCTTCATGCTATACCGGAGTTAATGGCCCCATTTCCTGGTTCATTGTTGGGTTCCGACGTTGCGTACCACCTGAATGCCATCATGGTCACGTGATAATTGACAAAGTGAACTATTTTTCTCTCCTCCGTGAAGACCACCTATCGCTCGTGTAAGTGGCTGGGTTTCGAATGATTTGTCAGTTTACATGGGATCTTCCCGTGGAAGATCATTTACAACCGCGCCTTTGTATACTTCCCACGTCTAAATACCATGCAGTATGCCTCTGGACGAAGAATTATTTCACCAGCATACACCTGAGAATATGATACGACACACAGGGCTAATGTAGACCACCAATTGGTGTCCTTTACACCTCCGTGCCACGCATCTCATGTCGGCAACCTAACCTCATCACCTAAACCGTAAACCACAATTACTTTATTAATACCTTACAATTATAAATCCAATCTCCACACCTGCCACCCATGTCTCTAAAGAAGCTCATTTTTCTCACTTCATCATCACCTAGTCCTAACCCTAAACTAACCTATTAAGACCTATAACTTGGTCTACATCCACACCCATGACGAATTACTCCCTCACCCGACCCAAAACCGACCTCATAATGACTTGACCAAGCCCACAACTAATCCCCGAAGAAAGGAGTGAAAGTTTGGCTTTTTACTAAAAATACCACTGGACTGTCCGATCCGGTTCCTTTTCCGACGCCTACTCGACCCCATCGTTACGTACCACCATCGGCTTTCCCTCCTGTAAAGGACCCCCCCACCAAAAACCAGAGGGATTTTATTGTTGGGATAATCATAATCCATTGGAGAATCCGGAATTTACTTGGCGAAGAATAGACAAGTGAAGAAAGAGAGGAGTTTGCAGAGAAGGACATCAAAGCCCAAGACTGCAACTGATAAACAGAGCCCAGTGACACTCTCCAAGCATCGGGAGATGAGATACATCTCACTTGGATTGTCAGACCATCCTACCTGAACCCTGGCTTCATCATAAACATTCCCTTGGACCTACTATCTAGCGTTCACCAGGAATATAAGTAGTATTTGTTAAAAAACATTTTTCTTTGAATAATATTTCTTGACTTTCTAATCACGTAATTACAATCTACTTCCCAGATCCACTACTACCCCCGTAACACTCTCCAGCTAACGTACATTCCTCGATCCCTAACATTCCCAAGAACCACCCCATACTCTCTGAGTCTTCTCCTCACCTCTTACCTATCCCTAATCATTTTAAACCATCCTTATAACACCATATCTATCATATAGCCATCTCATAGTCAACCTTCACCAAACCCCTTAAATCACTACCCCTACCGATATTGTGTGCATCAACCGGTACGCGGTGACAACTGCCTGCATCGTCACTGGGATTCAAAACCAAGACCACCGTTTCTCTATTGTTCTAACAAGGTATCCTTCCAGACAAAAAGGAGTTCTGTGCAATCGCTCTGATCATCTCTCTAAACGTACGCGCACACCTCCAACATTCAACAGGTATTCCTCTACCCTAACCTTATCTTGTTTCTCGAAGGATGAAAGGATAGTAATCACCTCTATCCAGACTGGAAGTAATTTTTCTAGTTTTTTCTTCGAGAACATACTTGTACCAGATTCTATCCAACCATAACTTTCTTCAAATGGCTGAGAGTTTGAGATATAGTCCAAGGTTCTTACGCACATGGCATCTTCCTAATGTCTCTTCAATCCAATTCAAAATCATCTGTTGTCGGCGAGATTCCCCTTTGCGTCTCCGAGGGGACATCATTTAGAATTTTGAAAATCATGCGCCTGATGTGCTTGTTTGAACAAAGACCCCCTGTTTCAAGCCATTTGTACAAGCAATATCAGTGTCAGTTAGTGGTTTGTGGCAGATTTGGTTTTTGGTTCTAGCAGGGGTTCTTGCATCCTTGGGACTTTTGAGCTTGCAGCTTTTCATTATGATCTAGTCTTCTTGTTGTGCAGGGTCTTTACGGTTTATGTTCTGGTAGGTAGATTGGGTTTCCTTTTTTGATTCTTCAAGGTGTCCTGGACGTTGGGGCCTGGGTAGAGAAAAGGGAGTGTTATCAGGGCCTCATCTTGGACGGAAGGGGTCATTGGTCGGTTTTCGTATTTGAGTTGTGTGCTGTAATAAGTTCCACAATTGTTCTGGGGAACAGTGATCACTAGTCAACGACACGTGGGAGACATTCACTGGTCCTAATGAAACCTTGGTTGAACGAGAGGGTAGTGCGCTCATACGGGTGATTTTTAAGAACTGAATCATATCTCCTATCAGGCTTCATGTTCTCCCTCAAGGATTCTCTTTAACGTCTCCGTTGCACTCGGTCCACGTGACGTAAGAACGCCTCAACTTTCCGCATCAGCCCCCCATAAATAGGGGTATGCATGTTGAAGGGAGGAATGTGAGAACCCCGTATGGGGTATTATTCTCACCTTAAAGATGGGAGCAAGCTTGTCCCATGCCGTCCTTCAGGTTTCTCGGCATCCAAACATGCGGTTGCACGGCATCGGGGGGGGGTGATACTCAACAGTACATCATTTGAAGTGGCGTTTAGCACTTGTAAGTTCTATACATATTTTAATAGGCTCATCATAGGGTGTGTTGGACTTGGACGCACCAGGTGTGAGCATTGTTTGGGCTCCTGATAGTCCCGCAGACGGAAGGGGATGTACGCATTGTTTGTGTCTTTTCGGTGGTTGGTGTCAGTGACACAGTAAGGTGGTCGTGCTGTGGGGTGGGGTGTCGGGTGTTGTGGTTGGTGTGGGAGTGGGGGGGGTGTGATTGTGTGGGTGTGGTTGGTTGGGCCCTTGTTTGAAAGTGATCGTGGACAAGCAATTAAGAAAGAATCACGTCGTGTGGTGCTATTTGAGGAGACATCTGAATAAAAGGAAAAGAACTGGTGTATTTATGAGGTAGGTCACGAGTTTATTACAAAACTTGTGGACGGCTGATGCAAGTACTACGAAGAGAGGCTCACGATAGCCCCATGGGATAGAGGGGGATGCTGGAGGGGGGCATGCGTCTGCGTCGTGCACAGGCGACGTCATACCCGGCGGTCGAAGTCTTCCCGAACTCGCTGTGCGGGGGGCAGATACAGTGAAAGGAAAGAATTCAAGGAGGCCGGGGGGAACCAGGGGGGTCGAAAAAAGGTTATCGGTGTTTGCGTCTTTTGGCGCAGTGCAAATAGAACGGGAGCTTTTGGATGGGTGGTCTCTTCGACATCAGTGATGTGCGGCGTGTCGGCATCGTGTTGAATGTTTTTCGGCGTTTAGTGGGTCTCAATCTGTTATTCACACTCGTCATTTTTGGCGTTGTCGTTTGAGAGAACCCGTCCATGACCATGGTAAGGCTGTTCACTAGGAAATTATGGCCTTTTTTAAATTAGTTGTGACTTTCAGGCTACCAAGCCAAGGCCCCCTACTCCTTTGTGGCCACTCTACTCTTCACAGCAGTGATATTGGCAATGCTAGTGTAAATTTTACGGGCTTTGGTCAGTACTTCTCAGAAATTTGATGATGAAACTCTTCCACTTGGTAAAATTATCTTCTTAAAAGTTCGCACGTAGATTTTTCCACATTTAGGCGCTTCTCGGTAAAGACAATTTCCACGCAAGAGCTATTCACAATTTCCACGTCCTGAGGAGAAACATGCAACATGTCTACTTCTACGTGCAACAACGTTCTTTGTGTGTTCGTGTGGTCATGTGTCACTTTTACTGATATTGTTATTATATTTTTGTTGCCAAACTCCTTATAGTTGGTGGTGGTGGTGGGGGGTTGTGACTTTCCACACGCTTCTGGTGTGCGTTTTTGGGTTGTTTGTGCTTCTTTGTGGTTTCGTCTTGTTTTGTTCACGGCAGCAGGGAGTGTGTTCTCCTGTTGTTGTTGGCAGGTTGGGGAGGAGGGAAGGTGTAGCAGGATAACAAAAAGCGGTGGTGTTCTTTCGTGGTCCGGGCCTTTGGCCTTATCAAGCTTGGTGTCAGGGTGTGGTTGTTGGATGTGTGGGGGTGGGAGGTGGGGTAGGGTGGTGTGTGGGGGAAGGTGCCAGGGTGAGTGTCAAGGTTGTCAACAGGGTGTCACGTGTGTGGGGCACGCATTTTTGGTGTTTTGTTGTTGTCGTCTGAAGAGCAACAAGGCCGACGAGAAACAACAAAGAAGTGGGGAAGTGAAATGGCCTCACCAGCCGTGGCTGGGTTTGCGGGCAACGCAGGGGCTCTGTTCCAAGGGAAAAGCTAAAAGCCGCCGGCGCCGCGCCACGCGCACCGCGCGGCATGGCGCGGGGGCCGCCACTACGGCAGGCGGAGGGGAGCCACGCGCGATAGACCGGGTCCTGCGCCGGCACACACACAGGGCCCCAAAAACAAAGAACTGGGGCGCTCTGGCAAGAGCACACGGCAGAATCAAATGTGCCTCTATTACCAAGGGGTGGGAGGAGAAAAAATGAGAGGAATAAGAGTGTGGGAAAAGCTGCATAATTCAAAGTCAGAGAAATGAAAGCATGAGACAGAAATTAGAGAGCAGAGGCTGTAACAAAGACCCCAGAAAAGAGGGAGGGGGTGACAACGTATCGGATAAGAAATGATGATATTATCTAACGAATATAATTATAATAGAAAATCTCTACGTATTATGATGCTAAAACCAATGGGTGGTGGGTGGAATGGGGCCTACACAAGGTGGTGTAGTGTGGTGATAAAAAGAAAAAAAAGAAGGAGGTGGGGGTGAGAGGGAGCGGGAACAGATAGGGGATAGTAGTGTGCCGCTCCGTTCATAGCCGAGCTTTTCAACAGGTCCTGGTGAACTGCTACTGTATTTATTTTAAACTAATATAAAGGGCCCTCTCAATAGTAAAACATAGAACAAAATGAGTTGGTTCTTGTGTGTTGAATATAAACACCTCTTGCCTTTGATTATTACAAAAAAAGCTAAGGATTCATTTCTTTATAACTCTTTGTGGATGTAAATACCATAAATCAATAAAATGCTCATAAAATCCTTTAACAACATAATACAATTATTGATTAATTCTATACTGATAATAAGCAGTAAAATAATACTTGGTGTTATAACGACAAAATAATCAAACACTTTGCAAAAATCGTGGATTACATTCAACGTTAATGACTAGTAGGTGTTAACGAATTATGTTGGTCCATGACATGACATATGTCTCAATTAGACAATACCAATCAGGAGAACCTTAGAGGACATCATATTTTTGACACTCAAGGAAATCTAGTAGGACAATAGCCATTCATTACCAGGTTTTATATACCCTCCGAATGTTGCCAAACGACCATTATTTTGAAATGGACTTAAATGTGGGGAGTATCTGAGTATATATAAGCATTGCCAATGCAAAAGAATTAGAATGGAATTATGATATAGAGCGAAGGTAGTTGATCTAAAGATATAATCTGAGAATAGTGGGAGAAAATAGTGTCCCACCAATTTGGATCTTGGAGTAGCTGTGGGAAGACTGAAAATGGGGGTGAAGGAGATGCCACCTCTAACACACCTTCTATTTGAATTCCTATACATAATGTTGTTAGTTTGTAATGCCATTCGTGTTTTTTGGTCATTCCATTTCCTCGCACATCTCATCTACTTTATCTTTTTCCTAGTTTAAATTCTATCTTTTTGTGAAGCTCCATTGGACAAAATACTAGGGTTGACTAGGTAGTTATGATTAGGGGAAATTAAAAGCTTCAATTATAAATTAAATAATAATAGAGATTTGTTCTGGTTTTTGTTTTAATACAAGTAATTTTCTCATTTTTATATAATTGTGTTGGTTTGTAGGTTTTTTTTGTTTTTTTTTTGTTTTTGTTTTTTTTTGTTTTTTTGGGCTTTTGGTTTGGGTTGTTTTTTGTTTTGTTTTTTTTTTGTTTTTGTGTGTGTGGGTGTTGTTTTTTTTTTGTTTTTTTTTTTTTTTTTTGTTTGGTTTTGTTGTTTGTTGTTTTTTTTTGTTTGGTTTTTTTGTTTTTTGTTTTTTGTGTGTTTTGTTTTGTGTTTTTTTTTTTTTGTTTTTTTTGTTTGTTTTTTTTGTTTTTTTTTTTTTTTGTGTTTGTTGTTTGTGGTGTTGTGTTTTTTTTTGTTGTTTTGTTGTTCTGTTTTGTTTTTGTTGAGGGAAGGGTTCAACATTTTTGAGAACTGTTGTAAAGTCCAAATGGGCCGAATAATGTTAAAACCACCAACTTAATGAACTAAAGCAAATACTAACAAGACTTCCAAACCATAAAAAAACCATCACATCAATCATTCATCCATTACTAATTAACAAGGATTGTTATTAGAATCTCTCAAAAGGAAAGATCAATAAAATTAGTGAAATAATTGGAACGACTTCCAAACTAAAAAAAGACGTGCATAAGAAAACTAACATAGGTTGTGATTCAAATCCCTTAAAAACTAAGATCAAATTAAATTAGTGAAATACATGGAATACACTATCACTTCAATGCATTCTGGAATTTTTCCATGATCAACATTGAAACACACTTCATAATTTAGTACTTGTGTATTGAAACAGGTGTTAACCTTAGGACATTCAAACAAAACTAATAGAACAGAGTGAAGAAAATTCAATAACTTTACCTGACAACTAAATCTACCAATAATTCCATATGTTGGGAGAATATTTGATATGGGTGGTGTGAAAATCCAAATATGAAATATCTTATAAATTCGGCAAATGATCATACATCCTTCCTAGAATAACTGGCTCTTAAAGTAGTATTGGTTGTAAGTGAGATTGATGACAATAGATGTAGTTACAAATAAAACCCAAGATAAAATATTGCAAAGATTATTTCCACTTGGATAAAATTTCACGACTAATGAATTTTTTTAATTAACAAAACAAGGCTATATTAACCATTGGAACTATATGTTTCTATTTATTTATGAAAAATTAAATACTAATAATAACATTTATAACTCATAATTTAAATAAATTGAAATAAATACAAATAAAAATACTCTTAAGATGAGAAATATCATGCACTAATAAGATATGTTCAACATACAAGAGGCCAACATTAGCGACATATTCATTGTTTACATAATTGTCCACTCCATGTGACCTGTGACCTTTCCAAGTCCTAGCGGTTTGTTGGACTCTCTCTAATGAAACACACATTTATATTCATATCTATGATCACTGAATAATCATCCAATGTAATTTAACATTATTCATTTTATGACATTGGTATCATAGTAATTTTTGGGCGGCCTACAAGAGAACCATTCTAAAAAGCAAGTTAGTGTGTCAGACCTAACAAACATGGTACTAGACCTATTGAAAATTGGCCAGAAGACTTACGTGGGAGAAGAATTGTAGAGATATTGGAAGAAATGTGAACATGTGACCCTAGAACAATTAGGAATCCCCCTGCCTGACATTAAATCATTTGGTCTTTAAACTAGCAGCCTGTGCACAATGACCTACCTGCATAAAGAAATGTGGAAGAAACAAACCTGCGTGGATCAAGCAAGGATGTAAGTTGATGTAATCAAGAGAACCTATAAGGACCAAGCAACCAAAATAAGAAGACAAAGGGAACATGTAAGGATAACCTTGCAATGAACTCTAGAAGGAGATAATTTTCGTGCAAAGGCATGAGGAAGTATTTTGAAATAAGTTAAAAAAGCTTAAATAGTATAAAATAAAAGTTAACTATAAACCCCAAATTCATCAATTCATTGAATATTTGTGTCAATCTTGAAGAAGGATATGTTGCAAATGACAAATGTGAGATAAAATGCCCAAAGGAGCATCCACATTGCACTACACAAACATACAGAGTTCACCTCTTCATCCACAACTCAAGAAACAAGAGCACATCTAGTCGTAGTGATTCAAAGAAATCAAGAAAATGTCCTCACCAAAAGAAGAAAAAAGGAAACGTTGCGAGTAAACAATATGATGACTCGGAACTATAAGAAGAACCAGAATCAAAAGATGAAGATGATGATTTTCAGGTTACTTCTATAAAAATAATGAAATAAGGGGAGAATGTTGGCACATTCATTTTTTTCATAACTGTCCACTCCATGTGACATGTGACATTCTAGGTGCTAGTTGTTTTTTGGAAAGCTTCTAATGAAATGCATGTATGTATTCATATCTATGATCACTGAGTGATCATTCAATGTAATTCAATATTTTTTTATTTTATGTTCAAAACATTAGTTTAATTGACACATGCACAACCGTCATATAACTACTTAGATAAGGTACCCCAAATTCTCATAAAAATAGATTTGACATAAAATAAGAATAAATTCAGTCATTTTTACGTAAATATTGTACCAGAGCTCTTGGAGATGAATGTATATTGATTTGAACTAAGTTACCTACACATCCAATGAGCCACACTCTAATTAGAACTTGTAAGTAAAAATAGAAGATGTCTAACTATATAATTTTTAACATAACTAAAAAAATTCAAACAAGAATAACTCAAATAAACATCATAATAATGATAAACAAAAACTAAAATTAATTTTTCATAATAATTAATTTCGTGCCCATATTTGTATTACACTCAATATGCCCCTTTGATGTAAACAAAAGAAATGCCTATCCTCACCTTAAGTCTTCCATGAACATGCTATAACAATACCCTGGTGAAAATATCAACAATATGATGTTCACTTCACACATAAACAATTTCAAGTTTTTAATAATTGATAAAGCCTCATATAAAATGATACTTGAGTTCAATACGTTTGGTTCAAAAATTGAAAACTAGATTCTGGGACAATTGTAATGAAAATGTAGCTTGTTTATTTGATAACTATGAAATTAACACACTTCAGAACGTGAAGAAATAACATGAAGTACACTTCTTGTCATCAATAAATCCTCCTTAATTTGAATCTAGGTATCTAATTAAAGATAACAAACTTTATGGTCTAAAATCAACACCATATTTACAAGTACTTCTTATATATATATGAAAACTATTTCCCTTTGCTGCAAATGCCTCACTGATGGATTGCCCAAAAATATAGAGACTAATGAAACCCAATAACTTTGAAATTTGGTCTTGTATAAAAAGTTGGTTATAATGACATAATTATTATATTGAGCTTGGATAAGAGTTCATGCATGATTCCTATTAATTGCATCGATCCCGAATTTCATACCATCAACCCACTCTTTCCTTTGACTAGCTTTTGTGTAACTTCAACATTATCTAGGAATATATGAAAATTAAAATGTAATATTTTCATCACAAACATCTTTACAAAAATTAACTTCTCGAGATTTAATCCTTGTGATACAAATCTCATCATTTTTTTGAATAAGGTAAAATTTTTGATTTTAGGGTGACCAGAAAACCTCTAATACAAAGGGAGAAAGGATATAACAGTGAAGATAAAATGAGGAGGCTTCTAGCATCTATGTGGTTCTCAAAAGCATCCATGTGATTATATTCCAACAAAGACTTCGGGTCAGAATTAATGCAGAATTTGAATTTTGAATCTTGTCGATCACCGGCCATAACCCGTGCCTCCAACCGGTCCATGCGGTCATCAACCGACCATTCCCCATAGGTCCCATGGACATTCTTCATCGAGCCTATAACCATAATCACAACATTCTCTTCTGACGCAACTTCACCAATCTCCTCCGCTATTTCAATAACATTAATAGTGTTTAACGACTCCGAATCATCACCTATATGAGAGATGGGAAGGTGCGAACCAGATATAGTTTCAATATTTTCCTCTGTCACTACAATCCCCCCACAGTAATTGTTCATTTCATATCCCACCATTCTACAATTATTACAGATTATTGGTGAACTCTCAAAATCAATCCTTTGGTCCCAACTCTCAAACGTAAAGTCTAAAGCAATTTTTTCAGGTATCTTAGTACCCACAGGGACATTGATATATAAATGGGAAAAGACTAACCTAGAACGAGCCTTAGTTCTAGGATCGACTATAATTAGAACTCCCATGGATCTTGCAATCTCAGAAAAACATCATGTTCCCAAAAATCTGAGGGAAGAGCCTTAAGACGAATCCATACTGGTAGTTATAGGAATTTGATCTCTTATATCCCACCCGATTTCCATTGACTAAGACTAAGGGAAACTCTTCCATAAAACCACAATGCCCCATATAACACTTTTTGCACATATGTTTCTTCTTTAAAATCAAAGATAAATCTGTCCCCTGCCAAAGCACTAGTCTTCTCTTTGCATGTCTCCTTTATCTTGCACTAGACATGAATAAGATCTATGTTTGGTCTGATGCCCAAAAAAATCCTATAACTGAATGTTTAAATATGTCTTTGGATTTTTCAGTAACCAATTCAAGAACTTCCAAATGATGGGTGTCACAATTCCTGTCAGGTTGTGGAGCCTGTTTTCATGTGTGAAATTGTTGAAGAATGTATACTAAAATTACAGTACACTTTACACAGTTGTCTCACCAGAGTTCGGGGGCACAGACCCTGAGAAATATTTTTGGGCCTAAAAAAATGTCCATGATATACCGGGAAACATGATTTTCTCATATGGAAAAATGCCCATGGTTATGATACCCACAGTTTTGCAAAACTGCTTAAGAAGTTGTCTATTTATGTAGTTTTTTTATGTATGGTAGGTATTATGTAACATTTTAGATGTGTCTGAATTCAGTTTTGAATTTTGCAGAGTTTGTTGATCATAGATCCAAATAGATCTAGGTATTTTATTGAGAGAGTGGTGGCTTATAATAAAATCTGAGAAAGTGATTCTTGGTGGATGTAGCCCAAATTGGGTGAACCACGTTAAATACTGTCTTTTTGTGTTCTTTTATTATTATGTACTTTTATTTCAAATATGTAATATTTGTTGCATATTAATTTCTACTGTTGTGATTCTATGAGGGATTATTTCGCATATTTTATCCCTCATTTCCTAACAATTCCACATAGGGGAGAGCTTGATGGGAAAACGATGTGCTGCCCCAAAAAACCTTGCCATCCACGATGTCATGCCCAAGCTTTGTTCTCCATTACTGCTTGGTTGTAATGCCCATCTTGGTGGGACTCATATTTTTAAATTTTAAATTTTGTTTAATCTTATTATCCTCTAGGCCTCCATGCGTGCCTGTTCTTTTAAGAAAATTTCAGTGGTGGACTTTACAAATCCAACCACCAACCTGCCATCCTTATGGCAATTATACCCTTCCTGATTTGGCGTGGGGGAGAAGCTTACCCCTGTTGGTGGGTGGGAGTGGTTGAGATGCTGCTAAATTCTATCAATGTAATTAAATTCTATCCTTCTCCTTATTTCTCCCTTGCTGGCAGCTATTTGTGTGGTGGGTTCTTATTTTTATCCTTGTTTTCTTTTCACTTGCCTGGTATTGTCTTTTGGTGACTTGCGTTTTTCCTTTTGGGTCTGGTTATGTGGTTTTGGTGGTTGGAAAGTAAAGGTTTGAAATTTTTTAGGATTTTTGATTATAATATTCTCCCTCCTGTCACAGCTTCGCTACCCCATATAACTTCCTCCCATGATGGCTACTTCAGAAACGTGGAAAAGTATTTCTCCTGATGCTCGGGTGGATGTGCATTCCTGTTCCAAGGGTTTTTTATTTGTATTTGGCTACATGAAAGCTGGAATGGTGACCTGAACAGTCCAGTTTTACAAACCCCTTTTTGCTCATCCTGTAAAGTGGCATTTCCTGAGATCACATCTCCTTGCGGCATTTTGTCATGCAGTTTACCTGCCTCGTGTATTATCTCCCACGTTTTGCATACTTCCTTCCAAGGCACTGCAAGTGAAATGTTCACCTTGGTCCCTTCTTCGTTATGCTTGGGTGGAGGTCCATTTATATTTCAAAGCTACTATCTTGGCTTTGGCCACGTGCATGTTTGCGAAGGTGGGGCGATAGGTTGGACACCTATTGGTTACATATGGTAGAATCGGGGTCATAAAATAAACCCATTTTGTGCACAGATTGCAATCATTGTAATTCTTGAGACCACATGTTATTTTTTGATTCGTTAGATGTCCACACCCTGCTCCATCCATCCCATTTTAGACACAGGATGTGAAGATGTTGGCAAGGTTGTGGAGTATGGGTTTATCCCTATCTTTCACATGTGTACTAGGTCCTTTTCAATAAATCCATATTGTGTATACCGTAGTCATGGCAGTCCTTGAGACCACTTTTCTTTCTATTCAATGTTACTTATAAAATAGAGCTCTCTGTCCGTACTAAACGTGGATGGGAATGGAGTTAAATATTAAATACACTTAAACTTTTAATGTTACTTATAAAATAGAGCTCTATGTCTGTACTAAACATGGACAAGAATTAACATACTTAAACTTTTAATACACTTATATATTAAATTATACACACATATAAATTTAAATTTAAATATATATATATAAAACTAGGTTATTTGTATACGTGGTTAAAATAACCAAAAAGTTCTAATAAGATAAAAATTATAAATGTGAGACTTTAAAACAAAAGTGCAAAATTTATAAAAGTAAATACTTAAAACAAAAGCAAACCGTGGATAGGCCTTGCCGCAATCATGGTGGAGATTTATTGGCAATGGTGGGGAAGGGGTGGGGTCGGCTACCCCACTCCATATTCTTATGTATATTTTGAGGCCAACACATAACTTAAAAACTGTGCAATACTGTATATTACAACCTGCAAAAAGGTAAGGACACGGCCTGTTCTTCCTCCTCACTGCGCGCACGCGCGCGCGCACACACACACACACATACATATACATTTTACATCTAAATTCTATTTCGGGTTTCTTTAACCCATATATATATATATATATATATATATATATACATATATATACATACATATATATACATATACATACATATACATATACATATATACATATACATATATACATATATATATATATATATATATACATACATATACATATATGTATATGTATATGCATATGCATATTATATGTAGTAATGTATATGCATATATGCATATGCAGATGCATATATATATATATATATATTATACACATATATACATATATACATATATACATGTATATGTATATATGTATATATGTATATATGTATACATATATACATGTATATATGTCTATATATATATACATATATACATGTATACATGTATACATGTATACATGTGTGTGTGTGTGTGTGTGTGTACATATATATGTATACACAAACACACACACACACACACACATATTTATATATTCTATAAAAATGAAATTAATTATCAAATGTAGTTATTTAAATAAAATGGGAAAAAAAAACCCACAAGTCCATTTGGGCAAATCAAATTAAACAAATGCTTTTAAAACTGTAGGAGAGGGTGTGAACAAAATGATAAAATAATAAAACTTGTAAGCCCCTCCAAGAGCTTGGAATAGCCTTCAATGGCTTCCCATCCTCCAACAACCTGTAAAACAAAAGAGAAAGAATATAAGCCAAATGAAAAGAGATTGAAACATTCTTAAGCATGCATTAGGATTAGTTCCCCTTCTACCTCATCAAGGATCCTTATTGAATCCATCCAAGGGATGAGATTCATCCCCACAAAAATTTGGTGGAGAGTGGGTGAGTGGAAATTTTCCTTTTAAATTTAAATGATTAATTTCAAATACATGGGTTGACTTTTTAAGGGGTTACTGTTTGGGGTAGTAATATATTTATTAATTCTAACCCCTTGTCAAATGGGTACATTTTTAATGGTTTAAAACCTTGTGGGATTAATTAACTTTAATGTTTATTTATAATTAGCCCATTTACCCTTGAGACTTAATTGTAGGTTATTTAACTAGTAGGAATTAAATTGGTTATTAAATTAACACTTAGGGAGATTAAATATGCTTAGTCAAATCAAATGAATTAAAGTATAAGGTAGATTTTAAATATTGTGTTATCATGGGAAATTATTTATAAAAAATTATTGCCTTAGAAACATTAATGTGGCAACTATCGTTTTCGAAAACTTTTGTTGGCACGCTTTTCAAAAAAAAATTGTTATCCATATTTTGCGCCAAGCCGAATATTGGATCGAATCACGACCCTGCATAGAAGGAACCCGAGAAAACACATTCAAATCCTATAATTGGTTGCAAAAAGATTCAGCAACGAAGTGGAGGAGATGAAGAAAGAGCAAAGGATCATGTACAGAAAGAAGTGACTCTATCGGGCCGTCTCTACGCTTTAAATCCATTCTCCAAGTTACAGGAAGGTAGAACCATCAAATAGCAGGGTTGGACAAGCAAGGAAGATGCTACAAAGTAGCCAAAAGTAAGAATAAAGAAGAACGACGAAGATTCGACATCCTCGGGCTCGAAAGGGTTCAGGAAGGGCCCAATAAAACAAATAAGTATGGAGGAGGCAGCGGAAGAGACCACGTGTCCTAACGACGCTTCTCTCAAAGTGAATCCAAAGGGAGGAACTCAAACTTGCGCCGGCCCTCCACGTAGTAAATGGTCAAAGAGAGTCAAGGGGTGGAGAGGAAAAGCTTTAAAATTGGCTAAGTATAGAAGTGTAAGTGGAGAGTGCCAAGTGTCATCCTGGCATATTTCCAAGAGTTGGTCCAAAGGCAGAGACCCAAATTAGCATGAGCTTGCCACGTAGCCCAAAGCCTAAAAATGAGAACAATCGTTGAAAATTGCATAGAGTAGCGTAGGCCGATAAGTGTCAACTCGGTGCTCCTCCAAAGGCAACTTTGGGTCAGTTTTGCAAACAAGCGTGGTGCCTCCACGTGTACCTCAAAGGGGGGGGGCAAGGTTAGTTGAATAGTCTACGCATAAGCGGACCAACAGAGGCTGCCAAGTGTCTTAAGGGCACTGTTTCAAGGGTAAAATGGAGAAAAGGTTCCCGAGTGAGCGCCAGAGTGACACGTGTCCTAGGGGAAAGAGGGAAATCGGGGAAAAAGTTGATTTTCGCCCCTTGTTACCTCAAAAGGGAGTAAAAGTCACAAAATGGCCCGTAACTCCGCCCAAGGGAAAATTCAGCATTTAGACCCGAGTCAAAGTCAAGGCGGGGAGTCGGGGGAAAAGGTGAAAATTTTCCTTTCGCCCAAAAGGAATAAATGTAAAAATGGGAGTGCATTTCCCATCCAACCAAAAGGAACCACGTGTCCGGGCGGAGCTTTGGAGCTGTGGGAGTTTCTTAAGTTTTGTGTTCTTTTGCGCAAAAAGATAAAAGGTGAATTACAGACCCGTGAGCCCAAATTTTGTTCCAATCTAGCCACCACGTGTCCCAATCCAAAAGTGGGACCCATTTTTCAAATTGTTTTCCTGCCCATCTGTATGGAATTGATTTAAACGTCAAAGGGGCATATCTTTTGACCCAGGGCTCAAAATTTTACAAATCTGACATCGTTGGAAAGATCTCGATCTCTTCTACACCATGGGAGTCTGAAAATTTAATTTTTAGGAAGTTTGGTGGGAGAAAAATGGTGAAACATCTTCAGGCCTTCAATGCTGGGTCATCAGTCTCAACAACCAGATCGGATTCAATCTATTTCTATCATTTCCTTTTCCTTTAAGGCACCGAACCAAGGATCAATATAGAAAATATTGATTTGGGGGCATATTTAATCAAGGGAATTTACATCAGTGGTTGAGCTTCGACCCATGTTTTCCCACTTCTCTCTCTCTCTTTCTTCTCTTCGATCGAATATATATATTTGGGGCAAGGTTCATTGTAAAGGGTTGTATATTCTTAGTTTTGCAGGATCCCTTCTCCTTCTAGCAAAGGATTTGTGGGGTTCAGGTCTTCCATTAAAATTGTAATACGTTTTTGCCTTTTGGCTGTTCTGTAATGAACTGTATCAATCTATATAGCAATAAAATACATTTGTGATCGATGTTAGATCCAGATTGTTTTTTCGCTTCTATTTGGTCTCTCATTACAGATCTGGATATATGTGCTTGTTAATTGTATGTATTTTATTGGTTTGTGTTGAAGGTAAACTAAGTGTTCATCATTCCTTTGGTGTATCACCCGGTAATTTAGTTATTTCTTATTTCCTGTATTCTTTTATCCTTGTTCCCTTGGCAAGTTTAGACTAGGTATAAGAAATAGATCCTCTACAAATCCTCATGTATGCACCTGAACAGAGGAATAAGGAACCAACCTTAAATCTGGAGAGATTTCCAGTTTTTGTAAGGTCCCACACCTTTGGGAAAGTTTAATGTTATGCAATCACACCAAATGAGCCTGCCTTAGAAAAGCAGATTTTTTAGAGCTCAGTTGGGGTGTTATGATCCTGCATTAACAAAATTATTCAATAATTTTTCTAAGTTAACTCTAGGTTGTTCTTGGGTCTCGTGTGGGTGTTTTAGCGGGTGTTACACTTGGTATCAGAGCCATGGGTTAAAATATTGGACCCTTGGGCACACAGGAAGACTTTAGACACAAACATTAGACCTAGTACAATATTAAACCTAGCACACTTTTAAATCTAAAAAAAAACTTTGTTTGCAAATTTTATATTTTAGTAAACATGGAAAACTAAATAAAACCTAGAATAATGAACTAACTCTCACCTTGGTCTATGCAGGAGGAGTGGGCTAGATGAGGGTTCCTTTCACATAGACCTAGACTTGTCACCTCCGGAGCATGCCGTAGCGACCATTCTACCTCAGATTTTACAGACGCTTCAGGACATCAATTACGCTATACGTAGAGGCTCTTTAGGAGGAAAATCAGCCAGACATGATAGGGAGCCATCCTTTGAGGCTCGTGTATCTCCTTAATATAGTGAGGAACATAGGTCAGAGAACTCCCATGTGGAGGCATCTAGAGCAGAGTCACCGTAGAGGGGACAGGGTAACAAGATTTCAGGACACAAGGATAGGTCTCGGAGCCCTAGACTTAGAGAGGATCATGCAGAGAGGCCTAGGGGTCACTAGTCGACAGTTGCAGACCATATCAGGGAGATCCTAAAGCTACGACCATCTCACTATTCTAGAGATACAGGTGGATTTCAGGCTGAGGCTTGGTTAGTGAGCTTGAGTGGATGCTTCAAGCTCTTCCCTTGTACTAGCAACATAAACGCTCACGTTGCAATCCATCTTCTAAGGGATGGAGTAGGTGTCTGGTGGAGGACCGAAGAGAAAAATCTCCATGTTGACTCAGATACAGTTACTTGGGAACTCTTTGAGGAGTGCTTCAGGAGCAGGTATTTATCCAGGAGGTTTATTCAGGAAAGGATAGATTTCATTGGAGAGAGTGGCCACATAACCCTACTAACAAGGGTAAGACACAGATTTCTGAGCCTAGTATTGGCAACATGGGGTGCAACCATCATATTTATGCAGCGGTTGAGAACCGCCAAGCTGAGCACCAAAGCACTTTGACTGAGATGACATGTAGCATTGGTGGTATTCCTACCTCCATTCTGTTTGATTTCAATTCATCTGATTCTTTTATTGCACCATATTTAGTAGAGCATTACAGGTTTGTGATAGTTAGATAGGGTCTTAGTTAGGACATCGAGATGGCTTCTGGAGCCAAAATCTCTATAGAATCCTTATTTAAGGAGTGTGTAGTGGATTGGGGACCCTTCACCACTACCTTGGATCTTCGTATCCTTCTGTTGGGTTCATATAGAGTCATCTTTGGCATGGACTGGTTATCTGCACACAGAGCCAGAGTGGATTGTTACCATAAAACTTTATCATGTATAGATGATCTAGGAGTTGAATCAGTGATAGCAAGGGTTAGGAGACCCATTTCTATTCACACCATCTCTGTTATCCAGCTTAAGCGGTGTGTGTAATGGGGTTGTTAGATGTATGCTATTACGGTTAGTGATAGATCGAAGGATGAGTCTAGTGGGCCATCCCTTCATGACCATCACATCTTGAGAGAGTTTTTTGATGTCTTTCTAGGGGAGCTACAAAGGTTACCACCCCCACATGAGATAGAGTTTCACATAGATCTGGTTCCGGGAGCAGAGCCTATCTCACAAGCACCTTATCGGATGACTACCCTTGAGCTTTATGAGCTCAAGTTGCATCTTGAGGGCCTTCTGGAGAAAGGCCTGATCCATCCCAGTGTATCCCCTTGGGGTGCATCAGTGATTTTTGTAAAGAAGAAGGATGGATCTCTGTGGTTGTATATTGATTACTGCCATCTGAACAAAGTAATGATTAATAATTATTACCCCCTTCTGCGCATTGATGATTTATTTGATTAGATGAAGGGGGCCACAGTTTTCTCCAAGATAGATCTTAAGTGAGGTTATAATTAGCTAAGGATTATAGAGGTAGATATCCATAAGACCACCTTCCATACAAGATATGGCCATTATGAGTTCACAGTAGTGCCTTTTGGTTTCATGAATGCCTCCACAATGTTCATGAGCTTGATGAATGGGGGTGTTCAGTACTTTCTCGGATTTCTTCATGCTCATTTTCCTTGATGACATCCTGATTTACTCACGTACGAGTGAGGAGAATGAGGAGCACCTTTGCTAGGTTCTTCAGTGTCTTCGTGAGCAACATCTTTACGGGAACTTGGAGAAGTGTGTGTTGTTTCAGAGAGAGGTGCAGTATTTATGCCACATATTTTTTGGGGAAGGTATCACAGTCTATCCTTCCAAGATTCGAGCTATTATTGATTGGTCAGCACCCACTAGTGTGATAGAGGTGCACAACTTCATGGGTTTAGCAGGATATTATAGGAGATTTGTTCAAGATTTCTCTCGGGTTGCGCACCTCATCACTTCCCTTCAGCGGAAAGGGAAGAAGTTTTTTTGGTCAGATAGATGTGAGAAGGCCTTCAGGAAATTGAAGGAATGTCTCACAAAAACACCTATTCTTGTAGTGCCAAATCCTCAGGGTGAGTTCTTCGTATGCACAGATGCTTCGTTGGTAGGAATTGGAGGTGTGTTGATGTAGGAGGGAAGAGTAGTTTCTTTTGAGTCTCACAAACTCAAAGATTATGAGCTCAATTATTGGACTCGTGATCTTGAGCTTACGGAAGTTATTCACACCTTGGTTTGATGTAGACAATTCCTTCGTGTCCAGATATTTACACTCAGGACCGATCACTTGAGTCTTCGCCACCTCTTCACACAACCCAATCTCGATGCTCATCAATAGCGTTGGATGGAGTTTCTTTGTGAGTATGACATGGAGATAGAGCATGTGAAGGGGAAGGATAATGTAGTTACAAATGCCTTGAGTAGACGGAGACATGTGGTTATGGCCACTTCAGTTAGCACAGCTTCCCCACGACAGCTTCTACCTTGTAGCCAGAGCAGAGATTGAGTCTCAGAGACCCCTTGAGGGGAAGTTTGATGGATTTTCATTGGAGGAAAATGGTATTCTCAGGCACAAAGGATAGATGTATGTTCCTAGAGATGGAGGCTTGAGGTAGAACATTTTGATAGAGGCACATCGTGCACCCTATTCAGCCCATCCCGGGGTGAAGAAGATGCACGCCACCTTGAGACGGTTATATCATTGGAGGGAACTTCAGAGATACGTGGCTCAGTTTGTGTCATGTTGTTTAGAGTGTAAAAAGGTGAAGGTCAAGCATTAGCATCTAGTTGGCCTTCTCTTTCCTCATGCTATACCGGAGTGGAAGTGGGACACCATTTCCATGGACTTCATTGTTGGGTTACCGACGTTGAGATACCACCATGACGCCATCATGGTCACAGTGGATAAATTGACAAAAGTGACTCATTTTTCTCCGGTGAAGACCACCTATACAGCTCGTGTAGTGGCATGGGTTAATCTAGATGAGATTGTCAGGTTACATGGGATTCCGTGGAAGATCATTTACAACCGCGACCCTTTGTATACTTCCCACTTCTAGAATACCATGCAGTATGCCCTCGGGACGAAGATTAATTTCAACACAGCATATCACCTTGAGAAATATGGATAGACTAAGTGGGTGAATTAGATCTTGGAGGACATTCTTAGGATGTACGTCATGGATCATCAATCGAGATAAGATGAGTATTTGTACTTGGTGGAGTGTTCCTACAATAATAGTTTTTAGAGTTTGATAGGCATGGATCCTTTTCAGGAACTGTATGGCAGAGAGTAAAGGACACCTATTAGTTGGGAATGGTTAGATTACATGGTTTCTCTTTGGCCAGCTTCATTACAGGACATGGAGCAACAAGTTTTTATAATTAGGTAGAGACTGCAGAAGGCACAAGACATGAAGGAGAAGTATTTAGCTCAACATAGGATGAATCGTAGTTTTAAGGTGGGCATGAAGGTTTTCCTTCATGTCAGGCCATATAAGATCCTTATTTGTTACAAAAAGGTTCTAAGCTTGCACCTAGGTTTGTGGGTCCCTTTGAGGTCTTTGAGTGTATCGGCCCTTTGGCCTACCGTCTAGCATTTCCACCCAGCTTGTCTCGCATCCACGATGTATTTCATGTTTCTATACTTAGGATATGTATTGTAGATCCTTCTCATGTTCTTTATTGAACCTCATTGCAGGTGTAGGATAAAGGGCAGGTGATGGTGGAGCCCATCTACATTTTAAAGTGTAGGAAACTGGGCCTTCGTTGGAAAGAGATTGACCAGGTTCGAGTGTAGTGGGATAGATATGATGAGACTACTGCTACGAGTTTAGTTTCCACACCTATTGTTATCCATATTTTTCCCCATGCCAAATATTGGATCAACCGCAATCCCGCATAAGAGGAAATAGAATCAAAAGTGGACCATCGGGGAAAAAGTTGGTTCTTTGCCCCTTGTTATCTCAAAGGGGGTAAAAGTTACAAAATGGCCCACAACTCCACCCAAGGAAATATTCAGCATCTGGGCCCGAGTCAAAGCTAAGGCGAGAATCAGAAGAAAGGGGACCCATTTTCGAGTTGTTTTCCCGCCCTCTTGTACATACTCGATACCAAATTCAAGGGGCATATATTTTGACCCATGGCTTGAGATATTGCAAATTTGGTGCCATTGGAAAGATCTCAGCCTCATGCATGCCATGGGGTCTGAAACTTTAATTTTGAGGAGGTTAGGTGAAGAAAATGGAGGAAACGTCTTCAAACCTTCAATGCAAGATCCATCTATCTCAACAACCAAATCAGATTCAATCTGTTTCCGATTTTTCCTCTTCCTTCAAGGTGTTGAACCAAGGGTTGATGCAGTAAATATGGATTTGGGAAGAGATTTAATTAGAGGCATTAATAGCGGTGGTTGAGCTTCAACCTATTTTCCTGCTTCTCTCTCTTTCCTTCTTTCAGGTTGAATCTATAAATACGGGGGCAGGATTCATTTTAAAGGGTTGGAAATTCTTTGTTTTATAGGCTCCCTCTTCCTTCTAGAAAGGGGATCTATGGGGTTCAGGCCTTCCACTAAAATTGTAATACGTTTCTACCTCTTGGCTACTTTGTAATGGACTGTATCAATCTATAGAGAAATAAAACATGTTTGTGATTGATTTTAGATCCTCTCTTGTCTCTTTTATTTTCATCTAGCCTTCCATTATATATTTGGCTATCTGTGTTGGTTTATTGTATGTATTTTGTTGGTTTGTGTCTATTAGCAAAACAAGTGTTCATCATTCATTTGGTGCATCACCTCGTAGTTTAGCTTTGTTTTAATTTATGTATTCCTTCTATCCCTATCTCCTTGGTAAAGTTTAGATTAGGATTAAGAATAGATCCTCTGAAATTTTCTACGTATGCACCTAAATAGAGGAGTAAGGAACCAACCTTTAATCTGGAAAGCTTTTCCATTTTACAAGGTCCCACACCTTGGGGAAAGTTCAATGTTATGTAATCACACCAAATGAGTTTGCCTTAGAAAAGTAGATTTTTAGAACTCATTTGGGGGTGTTGTGATTTTGCATTAACAATTTTGGCATGCCCGGTGGGACTAATAAGTCTCCATCTTATTACATTAGGGATCAATGTACACTTGCTGTGATTTTGGATTTTAAGAATCTTTAAAATTGTACATCTGGTGACTCCAAAAGAAATAAATCTACTAGTTTCAACAACCTAAGCTTGAGAGATTCATGAGAATAACCCAGTCTAGAGCAAGGAAAGTAGGTATATTTGAATATGTGTGTCTATCCCCAGGTAGAGATAGGAGAGGAATAATAATTCATACGTCTCCATCTCCACCAGTCAGAGCTTTATCACCACCTCCTCCCAGAAAACCGTTCATTCAACCAAGAGGAGTTCTCAGACTGATCAAAATGGCTCAGGAAAATCCATATGTCAACTTCACTAGCAGTAGTCCACTTGCCTTGAATGCACAAAATCTAGTCCCTATTGGAGCATTAAAGAGCATCCCATATTTCACTGGGGAAAACCAAACTTCTCCTGGTGATCATGTCTAAGATATTGCCAATGTCTACAAAATCCATGAGATTCATGAAATGGACATTACAGTCAAGCTACTTGCCTCTTCATTAAAAGGGAAAGCTTCACAATGGTTCAGAAATCTTGAGGCAGGCTCTATCCAAAATTGGAATTAGCTATGCACAGCTTTTCATAACCAATTTAGAGAGAAGGGTGATAACTTGTCTTTGCTAGAACAACTAACAACTATCAAGATATCCCCTAATGAGTAGTTAACAGACTTCAAGCTCAGATTCTAGAGGACCTAGGATAGGATTCTAACAGTAGTAAAGCCTACAAATGAAGGTGCATTCTTATACTTTCTCAGAGCTTTAAATTATGATATCTCTTTGATGATTTAGTCAATGGGGAGTACTACATTGCAAGCAGCCTATAACCTTTCTATAGGGGCTGAGAATCATTTGATTCAAGCTGGTAAGATTGCTCCTAGGCCATTCATTCCTCTATACCATGAGTTAGGAAACCCAGATACCAGCCAAATGCCTACATTAGCTCCTATACCCACCCCCAAGAATCACAGTTCAGTTGAAACTTCCACTTCATCATCTAACACCTCAAAAAGAGCTTCAATAAGTGATGAAGCAACTACAAAACCTGAGAAATGAGCTAGTAACCATCAAAAGGTAGGATGCATAGAGCTCTAGATCATATTAGCCTCAGGCTCAATATCAATCTAGACCCTAGTATCAGCAAAATAGGCCACCACCTCAGACTGTAAATCAGAATTAAAATGAAGGACAACCTCAAGCTACTAGGCCTTTCAGGTCATATGATCCAAACATAGCTTCAACATCTAGGGCATTGGTTCCTACACAAAAAAATATGGCACAGGAATATGATTGGTGTTTTCCATGCACACAACCACATAACTAATCAACATGCTTTATTGGTGCTCTAAATCAGGCCTTGATGGTGCAAACCAGTGTGGCACCACAAGAACTTGACCAAGAGGAAGATCAACAACAAGGTGGCCCCCAAACGAGACTATTCTTGTCAACTGGCAAGCTGAAGACTTCTATGGGATGAATCAGTCCCCTCCTCAAAGTGTAGCTACCAATACATGGTCTAAAAAGAGAAATATTGGAGAGGGCCAACCACTGAGCTTAGATGACCCTCAACCTTCCATCACTCCACAAGGTCTTGGTGCTCCAAGTACAACTCCCAACATGCTGAACCAATCCAGAGCACCTCCCAAACCCAGTCAAGCACCGGTTGTAATAGCCCATGTGTAAGAAAGAGATGTGTCTAAGAAGGGGCAGCAAAATGATGGCTCTTTCAATATTATTGAGCAGATGAAAAGGACAAGTGTGAAAATTTCACTATGGGAGTCACTAGCCATTCCATGACAGAGGGATCTATTATAGACTACCATTCAGAATTGGTCAAGTTCAAATCACCCCCCAACCAGCAAGAAAGAGTGCTTGCCAATGCAGTTCAGCCTGGGAGGAACCATGGAGAACAACAAGGTAAAAACCTGAGACCTCCTCCCTTCTATGTCTTATTGATTATTGGAGACAGGTTGGTGCATAATTGTATGATTGATTCCACTGCCAGTAGTTCTGTGATGCCCAAACAAATAGCTGATCCTTTGGGTCTCCAATATAAGGTCATCGCTAGAGGAGAGTTCCAATTAGATGGGACAACAGTGACTACTGTGGGAATTATCAAGGATCTGAGTCTCACTCTACATGCTTGCCATAATGTGACTATTTTGTAAAACATGTCAATCATAGACCTACCACCACATTTTGCTTTGTGTCTGTCCAAATACTTCACTGCCAAAATTGGAGGCTACCTGCTTGCTGATTGGTCACATATGCTCTTTAGGACAAGGAATGGAGTGAAGGCCACAATCAGATTTGAACCTATTGTTGAATATCATATTGAATCCTATATGCCTAGCCCAATCAACGCCAATTGCTCATATTTTGATCAAGAGGACCTCCTAAGCACTTCTGAAGCAAATAACAAGGTGGGATATATCCTAGACTTGACTCTCGATGATTGGGCAAACAAAAGCCATGCTTTTGATCCCTATAGAGAGATGGAAGAATCCAAGCTAGGTGTCTACTGCCTACATGAAGAGAACTAGTCTCTTCCTGACCTAATCAAGTTAGAATACAAGGATGTTAATGAGGTATGGCAATTGTTCTTTGATGGTTCAAGGAGTAGACAAGGAGCTAGAGGAGGAGCCATGATTGTGTCCGCAAAAGGTATGAGATATTATTCAACCTTCATATTCTAGTTCGCTTGCTCAAATAACACTGTTGAATATGAGGCTTTAGTCCAAGTTCTTCATTGGGCAAGGATGTTGGGAATTAAGAACTTGTAAGTATTCAGTTACAGTGATCTGGTTGCCAATCAGGTCAGAGGACTTAATGCTATCAAAAATGACCTGCTCAAGAACTATAAGAGTAGGATATGGGATCTCATGGAAGATTTTAAGGCTTTCAGCATTGTGTCCATACCCAGAAAAGATAATGAATTTGCTGATAGACTTGCAGCAGTTAGAGCAGCATTTGATGTGGTGGAAAACATACAGAGAGACAAAGAACAACCACATATCCATGTGGTTGTGAGGCCGACAGTGCCAGATAACAATACATGCTGGCAGGTGTTTGAGAATGATCAGCAGATCATCAATTTTTTGCAAGAAGAGGCTGAATTCTCGGCCCATAATCAAAACAAACTAGAGTGGCAGTATGGGAACCAGATAGTACAACTACATACAAAAAAGCTTCCCAAAGGCTTAGTGACCCTGGAATCCATTTTCAATCCTAATGATTAGTTCATAAAAGAAAAGGCTAACATGCAGATCAAAGGAGAGGATTCAGAGTCAATCCCAGTTGGAGAAGACAAAACACTTCAAATTGGAAAAGTGGCCACCAAACAAGAAAGGTATGAATTCATACAACTTTTCCAAGAATTCCCTGATGTGTTTGCTTGGAGTTATGAGGACATAAGAGGATTCAATCCAAAACTAGCACAACACACAATCGAAACTGGATCCAGCTGCTCGGCCCATCAGGCAGAAGTAGAGACCAGTCAACCCATGCATTGAACCTCTGATGATGAAGGAGATGAACACGCTGATAGAGGCAAGCATCATATTTCCAATTAAACACTCAAGTTGGGTTGCAAATCTTGTCCCATTCAGGAAGAAAAATGGAGAAATCAGGGTGTGTGTTGACTTCAGGGATTTGAACAGAGCCTCCCTCAAAGACCACTACCCACTCCCTTCAATGGAGTAGATCTTGCAAGTAGTGTCTGGGTCAGAAAGGTTCTCCCTCCTAGATGGCTACTTAGGGTACAACTAGATCATGGTGAAAGAAGATGATCAATTCAAAATAGCTTTCACCACCAAGTGGGGAACCTATGCATATAAGAAAATGCCATTTGGATTATCCAATGCCGGAGCCACTTTTCAAAGGGCAATGGATATGGCATTCAAGGGGCTGATTAATCAAATAGTGTTGATCTATTTGGATGACATCACTATTTTTTCCAAGAATGCAGCAGATCATCTCTTCCGTCTGAGGCAAGTTTTTCAGAGATGTAGGAGATTTGGGGTGTCTTTGAACACCAAAAAATGCATATTCTTGGCTCATGAGGGAAAGATTTTGGGCCAAATTGTGTCTAAGAAGGGTCTGGCAAGTGATCTAGAAAGGGTTAAAGCAAGAAAATCATTTCCATTTCCCAGTCACAAGAAGGATCTTCAAAGCTTCTTGGGGAATATCAACTTTGTTCAAAGGTTTGTCCCAAACTTTGCTATTCTGGTTAAGCCAATAACACCGATGCTGAAGAAGATCTTAGCATTTAGATGAATAGTTGAAGGAAAGGAAATCTTTGAAGCTATCAAATAGGCCATATCACAGGCCCCAACTCTTATAAATCCATATTTTTCCAAGGACTTCATATTGTATGCCTTTGGTGGCAATGACACTATCTCTGCAATCTTGGTTCAACAGAACAAAGAAAACTTAGAACAGCCAATTTCTTTCTTCAGTCAGAGTCTAGAAGATTATGAGGTGAGGTATTCTTTCATTGAGAAGCAAATCCTAGCAATGATTAGAGGACTGAAGAAGTTTAAGCATTTGGTGTCAAACAACAAAATCCAACTATTGGTCTCCCATGCATGAGTTAAAGAATTCCTCCTCAGCAAGGACCTGATTGAGAAATGTGTAGGGTGGATTACTCATGTCATGGAATATGACATTGAGATTAAGGTCACCAAGCTGGTCCATGGGAGGGGCTTGTGTGAGCAGCTAGCCTTTTCTCTACAAGATGAAACAAACAATTAAAAGGAGGTTATTCTGATTCTACAAGATGATCAAGAAAAAGAAAGAAATGATGTACTTGCTCCTTGTTGGACCCAAGACATGGTGCATTTCCTTCAAACTGGCATGTGCCCTCATGGGATGAATAAAGCAAAAAGAAGGCATTTCAGGCTACAAACCATTCCATATGTTCTTATTGATGATGTCTTGTTTAAGAGGGACATCAATGGAATTCTCCTGAGATGCATTAGGGTAGATCAGGTGGAGAGAATGCTACAAGAATTCCATGTTGAAGCAACTGCAGGCCATTTTGCTCCAAGAGTGACAACACTCAAAATCATGAAAGCAAGGATATTATTGGCCCAGAATGTTTAGTGAGTACTACACATGGATCAAAAGGTGTAAGAATTGTGCATTCTTCAAAGGAAAGGAAAAGCTAACAACAATTCCATTGCACCCAATCTCAGTTGACCAACCTTTCATGCAATGGGGATTGGACTTCATTAGAGTCATCAATCCAATCTCAAGCCAAGGTCATAAATGGATCCTGATAGTGAAATATTATTTCACTAAATGGACTGAGGCAGTGGCACTCAAGGAAGAAAACAAGTCTAGTATCTTGGATTTCTATGAAGGGATAGTGACCAGATTTGGAGTGCCAACCACCATCATATTAAACAATGCATTAGAATTTATAGGTTCCATGATCGTAGGATGGGCCGTCAAGAATGGGACTTATTTGAGTACTTCATCAAACTATTACCCTCAAGGTAATGGCCAAGCTGAGTCCATAAACAACATGTTAAAGATCATCAAAAGAAATCTTGATGAGAATTAGAGGACTTGGCACACAAATCTCAAAACAACCTTATGGGCTGATAGAATAACACCCAAAGGATCTTCAGGCAACTCTTCATTCAAGCTCGTATATGGGAAAGAGGCGGTGTTTCCTATATCACTTGAGTTGCTAGCATTAGAGCTCATGAAGCAACTAGAGATGTCTGAATTTGGACCAATGGAGGCCAGGTATGCGGAGTTGATGGAGTTAGACGAAACCAAAGAGAGTTCTCTCTAAGAATTGGAGAGGAGTCAGGCTTCAATCAAGAAGTGATTTGACAAGATAGCAAAAGTAAGGACTTTCGAGGAAGGAGACCTAGTTTTGAAGTGGGACGTAAATCGAGAAAAACCAGGGAAACATTATAAGTTCGATGCCATATGGAGTGGTCCCTATATGATAACAAGATGAAAAAGTAGCAATGCTTTCCAGTTGTCCTCATTGGAGGGTGAAGAGCTGCAGATCCCAGTGAACGGGATTTATCTCAAGCACTGCTACTAAAAGGGAAGTCCCACTTTGTACATATTAGTTTGGTTTCTCTTTCCTCTAAGTGCTTCTGCACATTGTCTTGCTGTAGCGTAGATTGATTTTCTCCTAAGTGCTTTTACACACTCTGCATGTTCCATTTGGAGCATGTATGATTTCAATTTTGTACATAGTCTTGGTGTTGTTTTGTTGCCCTTATGCAGTTCATTCAGAAAAATAGAAGAAGCCCTAGAGTTGAAACAATTTTCTACTCTCAGAAATCTTCATTTCAGAATTTTCTTATAAAATATAAGGATGTAAGCGGTCGGGCTCATGAACTAGAAGTAGAACTAGTATCATACTGTTATTCTCGACTCCATGCCCAATGGATATGACAAGGCAACTAATCTTTTCATCTAGCAAGAAGATACCCCTGTGAGTCACTAAATTGTTATCCATATTTCACCTCATGGCAAATATTGGATCAACCGTGATCCCGCATAAGAGGAAACAGAATCAAAAGCAGACCGTCGGGGAAAAAGTTGGTTCTTTGTCCCTTGTTATCTCAAAGGGGGTAAAAGTTACAAAATCACCTGTAACTCCGCCCAAGGAAAAAGTCAACATCTGGGCCTGTGTCAAAGCCAAGGCGGGAATCGGAAGAAAGGGGACCCATTTTTGAGTTATTTTCCCGCCCTCCTATACAAACCCGATACAAACTTCAAGGGGTGTATCTTTTGACTCATGGTTCGAGATATTACAAATTTGATGCCATTGGAAAGATCTCGACCTCATGCATGCCATGTGGTCTAAAACTTTAATTTTGAGGAGGTTAGGTGAAGAAAATGGAGGAAACTTCTTCGGACCTTCAATACGGGATCCACCTGTCTCAACAACCAGATCGGATTCTATCTGTTTCCACCATTTCCTCTTCCTTCAAGGTGCCACACCAAGGATTGATGTAGTAAAGATAGATTTGGGGAGAGATTTCATCAAAGGCATTAACAATGGTGGTTGAGCTTTAACCTATTTTCCCGCATCTCTCTCTTTCCTTCTTTCAGGTTGAATCTATAAATATGGGGGCAGGATTCATTGTAAAGGGTTGGAAATTCTTTGTTTTGCAGGCTCCCTCTTCCTTCTAGAAAAGGGATCTATGGGGTTCAGGCCTTCCATTAAAATTGTAATACGTTTCTGCCTCTTGGCTACTTTGTAATGGACTGTATCAATCTACAGAGCAATAAAACGTGTCTGTGATCGATTTTAGATCCTCTCTTGTCTATTTTACTTTCATCTGGCCTTCCATTATATATCTGGCTATCTATGTTGGTTTATTGTATGCATTTTGTTGGTTTTTGTCTATTAGCAAAACAAGTGTTCATCATTCCTTTGGTGCATCACCTCATAGTTTACCTTTGTTTTAATTTATGTATTCCTTCTATCCCTATCTCCTTGGTAAAGTTTAGATTAGGATTAAGAACAGATCCTCTGTAAGTTTCTACATATGCACCTAAATAGAGGAATAAGGAACCAACATTTAATCTGGAGAGCTTTTCCATTTTGCAAGGTCCCACACCTTGGGGAAAGTTCAATGTTATGCAATCACACCAAATGAGTCTGCCTTAGAAAAGTAGATTTTTAGAACTCATTTGGGGGTGTTGTGATTTTGCATTAACACCTATTCTAGTGACTTCCAGGAGGAATTCGAGTCGAAGGGGAGGGGGATGTAGTGCCCAATTCCTTTTGACACCTATAATTTTTTATTTCGATACTGTTAGCAATATGTGTGGACATTATAGTATCATTTTGACTTAGCTTGATGTTAGATGATTGAGATACATGGATTATGGTTAAACTTTGATTTATAGTATTATGTGTGTGTGGATTATTAGAGGTATGTTATATTGATGATGGTGGACTATTGAAATGGTTATATATTATGACATTCATGTTCCGTTATGTTAAGTAAACCTTAGTAGTTAAACTAATCTTGTGATCCATTAATATTGGTAAAATATAGAATTGAGATGTGTTGGAAATTGAAATTAGTAACGTTACTTATCTAGATAATAATTTAATTTCAATTATATGTGGATGCTTATTGATTTATATTGTATATTTTATCTTGGATGTTTGATGCGGCCACGAGGCCAAAGGAGGTATTGCATGTTTTGTAGGTAAAATAAAATACAACAACCAACATGGGATTAGAGACCAACCACATCGGAATACCGGATGAGTTCAACAAGGGTTGCCATGGCAACTAGTTTTTTGTGGTGTGAGTCTTGTTTGTATTTAGGGGGTCCCTATGGGGGGATACCTCCAAATGTGACCAAGGGGTGTGTGTGTTCTTTTATTTTGCTTCCTTGATTTAATTTTAGTATGTGATTATTTAGTGATGTATTTTTTTCCCTTTATTAATTATTTACTTTGTATCTAGATTAGTGAATTAATTATATTTCTAAACTAACCATGGATGGGACAAAATAATTCATTTATTGTATTTGAAAACTCTTTGGTTTATGTGTTTAAGTTGAGTGCTCAAGATCTTGAGTGTTGTACACTCCACCTCTCCTTTGAAATTCAGATTTTTCCCTAAGGGAAATTTTTGGAGGCTTGTGGGACAAGTTAAACTTCCCCCACACCTCTTAAATTACTATACCAACCCTAACTATGGGTTAGGGGGTCAAAATTAGAACCCATTATGTGTTTTGGGAAGACAAATTGTAATTTTTTATTGCACTTTCTTACATGTATTTATTTTTAGTCCTTTAGGGGTGCAGGCTTAGTTTGTGTGTGTAAGTAAATTGTAATTTCTTCAACCACTTATTAATTATGCTTTGGAGTATTGGTGCTCATTTTGATCTCGCACCATTTTCCCTGATTTTCCTTTGATCTGCGTGTTATGAAACATTTCATCTCTCGATGTGGATGATCTGAAGCTTTTAATTCTATTTGAATGCCTTAAATTGTTTGTAGAATCCATTATCATGCCCCCTTTTGAAGAAGTCTCCGAGTTTGCCCTGTTTTTTGCCCTAATTTCTTTAAAATCCCTGAGCTCTGCCATTTTTATCTTTTTTTCCCCAACCATGGAAGCTCAAAATGATCAATTTATATTTGTATGCCTTTGAAAATCCAAATCTATGGTCAAAAGATGCCTGGAAACCATGATTTACTTGGTTTTGTTTCAAAAAATTTCATCCTCAGTGAAAAATCAAATTCTGGGCATAAATGGTGAATTTATGTGTTTTTGACGGTCTGGCGGGTGTCTTTTTCTTGTCAAAATTATTCCTCAACATTCGGTAGTCACGTGGCTTATTTTGGTTGGTTAGGGGATGGTGGGAAAATGTTTTAACTTTGGATTTTACTTTTTTGGTAAAAAGGACAATTTTGGTCCCGTAGCTCCGCTAAATTCTGATTGGTTCTTTTGGTACTTACGTGGCTTCTTATAATTGGATGAGGTGCAGGGTTTGTTTTACGAACTTTTTATTTTTGGCTACTTTGGAAAAATGTTTGAACCCGCCCCATGGCCCTGCTAGGCTTTGATGAAATAAAAATTTAAGCGGCAGGGAAAAAGTCTTACTTTGACCCCGCAGAAGAACATGTGGAAAAGTTAAAAGTGGAGATGCGGGCCTTTAGAGATAAGTTGGATATTTTTCCCTTTTAGAAAAATGGAGTAAAGGTTCTAAAATGGAGGTGTGCCCCCGCCAAATTATATTGAAGCTTTATAAGGTCCTTGAAGTTGTGCCAAAAAGACACGTGGAGGTTTCTGCCAGGGCTTCTTTCCTTAGACTTTTCAGCAACTTCCTAAACGGCCTGAGACATGTGGTGAGCCCACGCTAATTCAGGGTCTTTACTTTTAAGGACCATCTCAAGATGCGTCATTGAGACGTGTGGCATTTTGAAAAGTCAAGAGGTGGGGATGTGGGCCATTGGGGGCAACTTGGATTTTTTCGCCCCTTGTTATTTAAAATATTAAAATCATCAAAATGACCGCAGGCCCAACAGAGAATAGTAATAAATTTCTCCAGTTAAGGGCAGAGGTGCGGACTTTTGCAGGAAATTTGGAAAATTTTACTTTTGTGGAAAAATGAGTTAAAAGTGTAAAAGGAAGTGTGGGTCCACTGCGACCCACATCAGAAACTAGAAGCGGAAGGGCGAAGCTGTGGGGAAAACTTAGAAAATTTTCCCTTTTCCAAAAAAGAGGTGAAATAGCATAATTTATCCGTAGTTCCTTTGGGACCCACATTGGGACACGTGTCAAGCCCATTTTTCAAAGGTGGAGAGGCAGAGAAAAGTGAGAAATTTTGCATTTTTTCCAAAATGGTGTAAAAGGTAAAATGGAAACCCTAGGCCCGTCTTAACTTGGATCTCCCATGTGGACGGTCCAGATTCAAAAGATAGATCAACAGAAATTGTGCATCTGTATTGGATTTTCCGCCATTTCTGCTCCAAAGCTCCTGGGGATGTGAATTTTTATGGTTTTTTATCATTTCTTGGAGTCTCCTGCACGTCAAATGAAGAGGAACATTAATTTGGTATCCTGGTTGGGTGGGAAAAATCTGAAGACGTCATTTTCCATTACGATGTGATTTGACCATTCACTTCGATCTAATTTTCCAGTTTTTATTTCCTTGGCACGCAAAGAACCAGATTTGACAGATTAGGGGAAAGAGTAATTGGTGCACAAGATGAAGAACGACTTACTAGATGAAAGAATTGAATGGTGGAAATATTTGGAGATATTTTCCATCTACACACCTGACAACTTTTTTGCAAGATGAAGAACGACTTACAAAATGAAAGAATTGAATGTTGGAAATATTTTGAGAGATTTTCCCTTTGCACACCTAACAACTTTTTTACAAATTTGATTCTGGGAGTCTCAACACAGAATGGTGCTTTGAATGTCTCTGGTTGTGGAGGAAAACTCTGTTGTAAATGAGGTATTATAAATTCCATGAATTTTTAATGTAAATGGTTGGAGTGTTGGAGGTCGGGACTGATCTTTCTAAGAGAAAAACTTGATAGAACCCGTCCTAAAGAGAAACCATCTAAAGAAACATGTTTATCTCCTTTGTGTTAAATTTGATCATGTCAAGGTGGTTGCAAGTGTACAACCATTGACAAGCTTTGAGATTGTTCTAGAAAATTTCCCCTGATGATAAATTTAATCAAACTTTAGTTAATCTACATTATTTTTGGGCAAAATTAGTGTTTGCTTCATTTCTAAATGTCTGCAAGTAGTTTTCTTGTTCCCGTTGCAATCTTACATTGAAATATTTTTGAATCACATAAGATCTTATTCTTGTGATAGTTTGGTCACATTTGCAATTTCATTTATCAGAAGAGCTTTCATTTGATAGTGAAATAAACAAATTTAAAATCACTGTGACTCCTAGCATGACTATAAGATTGTTTGTTAGCCTTTGAGGGTATCTTAGGTGTGATGAAACAAAGGTTGATAATGTTTAGTTAAGTTTTCCAATTTGAACCTTCATTTTGGATCCTTGAAGTTTGTGTGAAAAGTGCTCATTTAGGCCTCCATTAAAGCACATATTTTGGTTAAAGGAACATCCTAGCTATCTCAAAGCATTCTGTTTTTTAAGCTCTCCATTTTTGTAAGAGTTCTCAAGGACATGGTGAATCAAGTTCATCTCTTCCTCACCTCCCACCAAAAATTCATTTAAAAACAACCAATCATACCCATACTACCCATACCTGTCCTGTGTGTATACAAATGCATAATTTCTACTACCAAAACATGTAGGAACAATCAGGTTTTCATTGTCTTTAGTGGCCTAAATTTTTCTTAGAAAATATCTCCGTTATCTAGAGTGACAACTCATGAGAGTTAGGTTTTGTTGCATTGATCATATTTTCTTCAAGGTATTAATAAATTCACAAGGAATAAATTCACAAGGAAGGATATCTCCATCTCCTCCACAAATAGAAGGCTACAAAAAGGTCCCTCTCTCCCTGGTTGAAAGGAACAACCATAAAGTAGTGAGGATAGGTCAAATCCTCTTGAAGATGCTACCCATTTCTCCACATCTGAGTGACAAAGAGCAAGCTGCATTTCATCCCTGGCTACAAAATGACACACTAGATGCTCTGCTTGTCTCTAAGCTTCCTGTCAAACCTGTGATGTTGCTTAGCTTCTGAGGGAGAATCAATTTGGGTACCAACACCCGATTGGTGCCTTACCGGGGACATAGTGGTTACAGTTCATATTCAGACCCTAGTAAACACTTCTTATATACTCTAAGTGCTAATACATTGTTTCAAAAATCATCTTGTGTTCGGGCCTATAAGAAGTATTAAAAGTTGTAATTTTTCTGTGTAATTATTTCAGTTTCTTCACCTAGTGCACTAGCTTTCTTTGATAAATATGGGTTAAAAAAAGTCAGATCATTCCATTTCCAGTTTCTAGTATTGATAGACATTTGAAAGATCATGTTTTAGTGCATTTGCACAACTAAGGTGGAAATCCTTAGTGGAAAATCCCTGTTGATTTGATTCTTGATAAGTACCAGTGTCTTAACCTCTGTCAAGTGAGATATCCTGCTAATCTTTTCAAAGCTGGAAGGAAGAAGATCTTTCTTTGCTAGGGATCTTGCTAGGACACTATTTTCAGAGATAGGAAAAACAAAGTCAGGAGGAAAATCTTGAAGAGTTTTTGGAGATCAGCAATCAAGAAAAGGGATCTCCATTGATGAAAGTGATCGGCCTATCATTGAAGATTTCCATTCAAGTGCTTCTGAATAAGGTAGCCTCTTTTTGGAATTGAATTCTCCAACTGGAGAGGGGCATTCATTTGAACTTGAAAAGTTTACTTCTCATTCTGCCCCTGTCTTTTCAAAAGTTGATAGGGTTTTCCAAGAAACAAGGCCTTTAGGGGATATCCAGTTTGAAAGTTATACTCTTGTGTTTCAAATACCCTCTACCCCTTATCAATTTGTTTCCCCTCTAGGGTCACCTCCTCAAAACAACATGGCCTAGCCCCCACCTAGAACTTCATTTGTTGTAAACACCTTTTGTCGTATAAATTTTACAGGGATGGTTGGTTATCTAAATGCAGTTCCCCAGGATGTGAGAAATAGATTACCAAAGTTCCAAGGAAACAATGTTATAACTGGTGATCAACATTTGAAGCTTTTTATCAATATGATGGAAGACTTTGAGATTGAATATGAATATGTATATATCAAATTGTTTATCCATACTTGGAAGAGGATGCAAGGGACTGGTATAAATCTTTTCCAGATATTCCATTGATTCTTGGCAGAGATGAAAAATGCATTTAGATTGGGTATGGTGATAGAACTACCTAGTTTCTTATTATTCAAAATTTTAAAAACATCAGAAGAATCCTAAATGAGTCAGTACATGATTTCAACACAAGGTTTAACAGACCTGAGGATATTTCCTGTTATCTTAAGGCCATGTGATGAATCATGTTTGATCAAATATTTAGATGCATTTGATAAAAATGTTGCTTACTACTTGAGGGACAAAAAACCTACTAATTTAAGGTAGGCCTTCACCATGGCTTTGCAAATTGAGAACAACATCAAGGCAATCAGAAATCCTCCTGAAAGGGATGGTGTAAAACTAATTAACCAAGAAAATCTTCAAACAAGTAAGGCTGCTGATTTTGAGGAAGTTGTGAAAACTTTGGTAGGGGTTGTCACAGAAATATCATACAAATTATCCTGGGCAGAAAAAGGAATTGGGTAGATTTCACAAGGTCAACACAAACAACAAGGCCTGTTAGGAAATAAGGGATAAAATATGCGGAATAATCCCTCACAGAATCGGCAACGTAGAAACTAATATGCAGAAATTATTACAGATCGCAAATAAAATTGAGAATAAAATAACACAACACAAAGAGACAGTATTTAACGTGGTTCACCCAATTGGGCTACGTCCACAAGAATCAACTTGCTGCTCGTGGATTGATATACAATATGTCCAGCACAGACCATCTATCAATACAGATTACATATGATCCGTTTGGTGCTATGCCTCAACAGAACTCTACAGCAATTCACAACCCGGAATTACAAACACCTGCTGATAACTTGCCAGGTGTGTGTGTATAAATCTATCATATGCATGGAGCCATAAATAGACAATGCTTAAGCGTTTTTAAAACCACGTGGGATCAAACCCCATGAGGAAAAGAATATGTCCCCATATAAAACCTATGGGTCAAAAAAATCACCCATATGAGAAAAGCACGGTTACTGGTATGTGGAGTGAATAACGTTCCGAACGACCCCGGTTGAGGATACATGAAAGTGTACCGTACTCGTAGTGTACAGTTTTCAACACTTTAAACATGAAAAATAGCTCCACCGATCGAGACTCTAAACAAAAGGGCCAAAGAGAAGGTTTTTTACAATCATAATAGAAGATGATCAGAGATCTGAGTGATAGAAATAAGGGGAGGGAAACCTGTGGAATTTTGAAATAAAGTAGTCCGGCAGGGGAAAAAAAAAGAAGTGGACTTAATCCGTTGGCTGGTGAGAGTGTTATGTGGAGGAGACAATGTCATGATTAGGTGGATAGATT